>QARZ01039569.1:0-10705 GCA_013407115.1 Glycine latifolia
GCAACGTTCAAACATCAAGAAGAGATAAAGGAATTGATGGGGTTGGTGGCAGAGAGTTAGTTGGTGCGTGCTAAAGTGCATCGTATCTGTGGAAAGAAGCAAAGCTAAGGGGAACTTCTCTTCTTCTTGGAGTCATTGGAAACGTGAACAAATAATAGTTTCTTGTTTGTGTTGGTCAACAATGTCGAATTCAACTTAAGGAACGTAGACTAAGAATGTTAAAACTTAAATATATAAGAATAAAGTGGAGTAGTACGTGTAGGTAGGTAGAGTCAGTGCACGCTGGGTCAGTGTAATGGTATTTGAGAAAATATCAATACTATATTTCATGGTTTTAAATAGCATTTTGCAGCCGCAGTTCATATTGTCAAGATATTTTGACTCACCATAAGGCAATCACAATTGTGGCTGCATCAGCTGCATTTTCCTACAAATTTTCTGACTCCGTAATTTAGTACCATGTTATACTTTTATTTAATTACAAATTATTATGTAATTCTTCTTTTTTTCAGATGTTGCATAAAAATTAAACTTGTAGTGTGTTAAAAGAAACATTTTTTTTAGAAATCTTTAAAAAAATAATTTCAGAATGTGCTAACCAGCTGCACTTCTAAGCATTCACTATTTTGGTCTTGGTGCAGGTCACCTCCACACTCTACTCTCAGCATGCAAAAATTGTTCTTTCTTTTGTGCACATTATGGGCTTGAGATGAGAAGAAGAAGAAGAATATATTGGAAGTGAATGATATGCTTTAAATTATTGATCATGAATGATTCGAAATTTCTGTCTAGAAAAAGAATGTTATTTATACCTTATATTTTGTTTCCTAACACAAGTATATACTTGAGTGAATAGTTAGAGAATGGCAGGGTAGTAGAGATATGAGCTGATTCAGGTACAATGATTGGATTGTGATCCAGTCATAATTTTACATCAACCAGAAACACGCCAACAATTTGCAAATATCAATTTGCAGACTTGCAGTAGATTCAACAGGAATAACCAACTAGAGTACTGAGATCTTCCTTTTTGCAGCAGGAAAATGTCAGACTTTTGTTGTAATCATTAGCCTCTCAAGGCCTCAACTATGTAATATAGAATTTTGATGCCGTCAGTGTCAGGTTTTGAAACCTTACAGATCGATGAATACGAAGTGAACCAAACACGCCTTATTTACTAAATAAAGAAAGAATTGAATGCATTTTATGTTTACAAGATACTACATGCATTCATTTTATCATTTAATATTACTTTATAGCATATTAAGAAGATTTGTAAGAAAATATAATAAAAGGATGCCAATTGCCACATTACTCATTTTCATAATAAACATACTACATACTGCAACTAAAAAGTAAAACTTAAGAAGAGAGAACACAATTGCCATTAATTAAACAAACGCAGAAGAGCTTAGAGGGATAAGTGCTTTCTTAATTCTCTCAACGGCTGTTTTTAAAGTAGTAAGGGATTCTGCAAAAGAGATGCGGATGCAAGTATCATCTCCAAATGCACTCCCCGGCACCAAGGCAACCTGTTGAGGGTCAAAGCATCAAAACAGCAAGTTATGACTTAGGCTACTACTTATCTAAGTTTGAACTTTTTAGATGATGATGATCAATGCTTTATTGGAAAGTAACATGGATGAATTCATGACTACTTTTTAGAGAATGTGGTGGGGGAAAAAATCACTTAAAATATTTCAGCTGATAAATATCAGTATATCACTAAAATCCTAAAGGCTATTAAATGAGTATACCAGGCCCTTGTCCAGCAGGTATCGACAGAGGGAGTCAGAATTCCCAATTACACCAAACCCTTCGGCTTCTCTTCCATAATAAGAGCTGAAATCAAGGAATACATGAAATCCCCCCTGAAAGTGAAAAGAATGGTATATATTTCAAAAAAAAAGGAAACTAAAAATAGAGAGGATAACGATAAAAAAAGGATAATAAGTTCACACCTGTGGTTCACATATTTTCACACCTTCCATTTCTCTAAAGCTTTCAACCAAGAAATCCCTTCTTTCCCTGAAAGCTTTCACCATGGTAGAAACAGCTTCCCCACCTGCATAGCCTAGTCCTAATGCAGCAACCCCAGCTTTCTGTGATATACTACTTGCCCCTGAAGTAAACTGTGTTCAACCAAATGTGTTAGATATCCCCAAATATCATTAGTTAAGAGTTAGCTATAGTAGGGTATCAATAGTTAAGTTAGAATTATCCGTTAGTTAAAAAGGGTGAAAGGATAAATAGGAGGACGGGGTAGAATAGTGGAGACTCAGTCTTGTATCATTTGAGAGAACTAATCTCCTTGTTCTTAAAACACAATCTTTTCTTTTCTTTTTTTTTCTAATCTGGTTCTTAACTAGTCCAACCCTCCAAATGAATGGTGGAAATTTTCTTAGAAAGTTTCCTCTCTATTGCAACATATGGTAAAACTTAAATATCTATTATGTATTGGAGCAAAAGGAAATAAAAAACTAGTTGTGCATAAACAAAAAAATGGAAACGGAAAATACAGCATACCTGGCTTTGAATCTTTTCACATGCGGCAACAAAATGTTTTGGACCAGCAATATACCCAAGCCGCCAACCAGTCATTGCAAATGTCTACAAGAACACAGTTGAAAACCATCATAATTCAGACCCGAGGCTTTCTACATTGCCATAATTTACAAAACATTCTAGGAAATACAGAATTTACATCGAGGTTAAAACAAAAACAAGGGATTAACAACACAAACACCAGCATTCCCAAAAGAAAATTTTTAGTAAATAGAATTTACACTACCACTAAGAGCATATATCATGATATCCCTACAGACCAACCTTGGAAAGTCCATTCACAATTAGAGTTCTGTGCCACATTCCAGGTAAAGATGCAAAGCTTGTATGAGTTGCCGGTGCATAAATTATGTGTTCATAACTTTCATCAGAGAGAACCTGTATAAAACAGCATTAGAGATCTTGAAAGGATCTATCATTGAGAAGAACACATGCAGGCATCATGGATGTATGTCTGTACCAGAAGCTTGGGGTGCTTTGCTACAATTTGGGCTATCTCTTCAAGTAATTCCTTCGAGTAGACAGATCCTGTGGGGTTACACGGTGAACAAAGAATAAGTAGTCTGGATCTTTCGGTAAGGTTGGCTTCAAGCAGTTTGGGATCCAAAAGAAAGTCACTAGATATGTGGCTTGGAAGAATCACAGGTGTTGCATGAGCCAATCTTGCCATTTCTGGGTAACTCACATAGAATGGAGCTGGAATAATAACCTGAAACATTCACAGCACAAGGTAAATGAAAACGACCACAGCTTGCAAAAGGATAAATAGCATCTATGTAATAAGTTTTCCAAAACCACAAAAATAGCTGGAGTAAATTTTTGTTTGAATAATGGTAAGAGCAAAGCTTGCTGGACCTGGAATATATGATAATCATATTGACCAAGTGAAACGGAGAAACAAAACATGTAGGATAGAAGTATCATTGAAGTTTGGAAATGAATGCCCAGTCGCAGAATTTTTTGAACAAAAGAAGCCATGTCTAATTCAGACTAATTACAGAATGATATTATTACAATTTGCAAGTATGTGATCTCATACAAGAAGAAGGCATCAAAAGGAGAGCAATTCTGAAGCTACATATGCTATTTAACTCAATTTTATTCTCCTCCTATTGGCAGCAAAAAAATTTAAATGCATTGGACAATTTTCTTTGACTTTAAAATGACTTAGTAGCATAAGCAATTCTAAATGATTATGGTAAAGTATAAAAACTGTTTCATGCCTCATCTCCTGGGGAACAAACTGCAAGCACTGCTTGAACAATACTTTGCTTGGCTCCATTACTGACCACAATCTGATCAGGAGAATACGTAATTCCATTCTCCTCTGCAGAAACAGTCCTGTCACATTGTCAAACTCCCAATCTCACATGATATAAGAATAAAAATAAAATAAAATCAAACACGCGAAGCATCAGCATTCTGAAGTAACCTTTTAGCTTATGACAAATTGCTTGGCGCAATTCTAATATTCCAGCATTGGGGGTATATCTCGTGTAACCTTCACGAATTGCATTCATCCCAGCCTAGCATCCCCATACATGTCATGACATGATCATGAATTCTTGATACATATAAAAGAAAAGGGACAAAAAAGAAAAAATAATAAACACTTGTATTGACAATTTAGAAAGAATTCACCTCAGCTATAGCACCAGGTGTGTCGAAGTCAGATTCTCCAGCAGCTAAGCGAATAACGGGAACTCCAGCTTGTAAAAGAGCAGTGGCATGATCACTTATGGCTACAGTTTTGGAAGGCTTCACAGCATTAACTCGGTGGCTCAAAGAAATGTCAACGTCTGAGTCATCAAAATCACTATTAGTCTTTGCCTTTACCACCATAATCGTTCTGTTCATCTCAAGGTGTTTTCCTTTGTGCATGGCTCTACAGAGGCAATATAAGCATTAGCAACAAGTGATGCTGAAGCTGGAAGACACAAAGGAATTGAAGTCTCACCTGAGAGGAAGAGTGGATAGGGATGGAAAAACGCAACGAGAAATGGAATATTGGTCTCCAAACATGACACTGGAGATGGCAGCGTTATGTAGTGCAATGGCCATGGTAAATGAGAAGCTATGCAACGTTCAAACACCAAGATGTAGGGGAAGATTGTGTTGGGGGTATGGAGTTGACTAAGTGAATCGCAAGTAGTGAAAAGAAGCAAAAAAAATTCTTTTTTTAATTCTTTTTAAGTTAGCATTTGCCTTAAAAAAAAGGAGAACTCGTCTCTTTCTTCAAGTCCTTGTCTCTAACGTAAACTAATAATTTCTTGTTTGTGCTGGGTAACAATGTCCAATTCAGCTTCACGAACGTAGATGGTGAACGTTAAGTAGTATTTAAAAAAAAATGGGTGCACGCTGTGTCAGTGTTAGTATATTTTTTAAGATAATCTCAGAATGTGCTAACCTGCGCATAATTGTATTCATAATTTTGGTCATGGTGCAGGTGATCTCCACTTTAACATGTAAAAATTGTTGATATTTTTTTTGTTCTCCTTTCGGGCTTGAGAAGATAAGAACAAAACTATATGGAAGTGAAACACGCTGTTTTAAATTATTGATCATGATTGATTCAAAATTTATACGTTATATTTTTTTCCTAACTCGTAAGTACACTTGAATGACTAGTTACAGAATGGCAGGTAGAGATATGAGATTCGGATACAATAATTGTGAACGAACATAATTTTACATAATTGAATTGAAAAACAAACAAACCCGATAGCTTCACGTACTTCGTTTCCAAGTTGTATAATCAATTAAATTATTAGTATCCTACTCGGCAGACTAAGTTATGGATGAGAACGATAATTGAAAAAAAAAACATATCTATTGATAGTCGGTGATTTAAATAATTGTTTTTCACCACCATATCAAGATTTTAAAGGTTATATTTCCGGGAAGGAAGGTCCATGACAACGAAAAATAAAGTGAGTTTTTTTTTTATCAAAGACTGAGTTCAAGGGTTTAAAATAACTCATACATCATGTTAATCAACTAAGTTAAATCTTCTTAAAAAATAAATAAATAAACTGAGTTAAGTTGGAGAGATAGAGTACTTTTTTTGTCTTATTTCTTCACTAATTTTTCTCTTTTCTATATGGGCAACTTTTTTTTGTTACTGGACTATATGGACAGCTTTTTCACTTCAAAGAAAGATTATTATTGATTATCCCCCATCCCTCTATCTTTTTAGTTATTTTTCTTCTTAAACAGTCAAACTATTTCACTTTATTATTACTTATTTGTTTCATTACAGGCATCTATCATAAAGGCAATCTTGGGTCAAAATCAGACATTGAATGTACTATTCCAACAGAAATTCAAACTATTTCGGGACTTTGTGCGGGACAAGAACCTTGTGCTATATGTCTATATCTAATCCACGCTAATACCATTTTGACTTTATTATAAACCACTCTATTCTACTCTAACCAAATGACCAAATCCATTCTTCAAGACATACAATAGCCTAAACTTACATTCGATCAAATGAGAACATACGAAAATTTGCAGCTCCTTGTAGTCAAAGAAATCATCAGTTGCTAAGGATTTGGTATTACATTTTTATGTCATTGTCTACCAATCATATTCAATAAACAGAAGCGAGGTCCGATGAGGAAATAAAAGCTATATGCAAATAGTACCAACTTGCAGACTTGCAGTATAGTCAACAGGAATAAGCCAACTAAAATACTGAGATCTTCCTTTTTTTGTAGCAGGATACTGTAATAAAGAAACCAACACTAAAACAACACAATGCCCTTTATGATGAATTTAATGAATGTAATGCAAGAGTTTTGTTATAATCATTAGCCTCTCAATTGTATACAACTTTGACACTGTCGAGTTTTGAAAGCTTACAGATAAACAAGATGTGAACCAAACACCTACTTATTTTTGTCCATATTTGTACCTCTTCACCAGGCATGGCCAGCAGTGTGCACAAGGCCCAGAATGAATTTGCTGTCTAATGGTTGATCATCAATTATCTTCCTACTTAATGCTGGCGAGTTGCATTTTCTAGGTGTTTTAAGCACAAGCTAAAGTAACAAACACACCATGTCTCCACTAATTCTGCATATAAACAGATTAACAAGAGAACAGTAATTCTTTATAAGAAATATATCTTCCAAATGTCTCCAAATAAATCTTTAAATTGATTTCCCAGGCAATTTCTACATATTTTATAACAATTATCTTCTAGCGAAAAAGTAAGAGTAAAGAATCTCACAGCTTTCACAATTTAGAATTAAAAAAGGCAAGCGCAATCCTTCCTCCTCCCTCCCCTCTTCAACACAACATAAAATCGACCACCATTTTAGTCTTGCAAGAAGAGAAATGTATTTTTTATCACAACTAAGTCCTAGCAGGTTAATAGCACTACCATTCACAAAAATAAAAACAAGGTGCTCCAATACTGAACTTATCAGAAAATACAGAGACTTTTCAATCTTCCAAGTGCATCTCCAAAGCAATTAAAGGCATATTACAAATAAAGACTCATATTTTCAAATCAAATCACCAATCCAAAGATATGACTTGGTCTAACAGGATCACAAAAGAGAGACAAGAAGTAATTTAGCATTGAAGCCAACCCATGATACCCATCATAACCAGAAGTCACCTATTTGCAGCATGAAAGTTTCACCCACAAATC
Organism: Glycine latifolia; assembly: GCA_013407115.1. Classification (NCBI taxonomy): domain Eukaryota; kingdom Viridiplantae; phylum Streptophyta; class Magnoliopsida; order Fabales; family Fabaceae; genus Glycine; species Glycine latifolia. Next base: position 7,226 of record QARZ01039569.1, read on the forward strand.
AAAACTTAAGACTCCATGGAGTTAAATATCGAAAGGCCCCCTTCCTAGCTCTCACATTGTAGAAACCTTAGCCTCATACGAACTAACAGACAAATTCAGGAATCCATGATACTCAGAAATCTTGATATTTTACAGCTGAGACAGTTATTTTGCATCCCTCATGACAAACCGAAAGGAAAAATCAAGTGGAATCAAACTTATATTAGGCTAAGAGAGTAAGCATAGGATAAGATATAGAAGAAGATATTGCACAATCCACCTGCAGCTCAGTACAGCATGCTTCAAGTAGCATCTAATCCCATCAATAAGACACGTAGACAGACAGGCAAAAGAAGTTATTGAAAGGTATACAAACCAAGAAAAGTAGCATCGTATCCTATAAATTGAACAAAACAGAACTTAGATGCAGTTTCTTAAGTACTTTTGATGCTGTTCCTCAATCAGAAGTAGAGTTTCACCCCGATGATTCGCTTAATAAAGGTTCGCATTAACGATCAACATATATTACCGAGATAAAACTTCAACTCTGATTGGAAAACACCACCAAAAGCACCTATGAAACGGTGTTTAAGTTTTGTATAATGAAAAGAAAAAAAAAAACACACAAATTGGTGATTACATTAGAAGAACACCAGTTACAATCAAAATGCAAAAAAGAAAAAAAGTAACTACCTACCTCATGTACGAGTACAAGATGCATCAAAATCATCAGGTGCAACACGAGCAATCCAGCTACTAAGCGTTCTCTTAATATCAGAGTGATTAACATACGCCAACTCATACATACTACAAAAATTGACAACAAGCGTCTCATTGAGAGCCACAGTGGGAACTCTCTCAAGCGCACTCTCCAACACCTTAATAGAATCCGACAAGTCCCTCAGATACATCAAACACAGAGCCTTGTTGTTCACTGCCACAACATCCGCACTGTCCCTCTCAATGCACTCCTCGTACTCCCTCACCGCAGACACATAATCCTTCCCAACCAAATACACCAACGCCTTGTTCCTATTCAGAAGGTTCCTAAACTCAACCTCACTCAATGAACCATTATTACTCTTCCCTAATTCCTCCACCTTCAAGAACGAAACTTTCGTACCTTCCAAGTCCGCAATCTGCAACTGCATGTACCCAAGCTGCGAAACCAGCTAAGGGTCAGAACAATCGCGAGAGAAGCTCCTTCATCAAGCTCAAGCACACACCAAACTCTTTCTGACTCAAATGGTTCCCTATGATGCAATTCACGACAAAAACCTCTCTTTTACGCCACAGATTAAGGGAGACATCGAGGTTGTTGTGTTTCTTCTTTTCATTAATCTTTCCACGCACGAAATCGAGAAGAATGTAGAAGCGATCCATGCCTTGCTGACGTTGCCCTAATTTGATGGGAATTAGGGCGTGGACCCAGCGAGGGAGAAAGTGACCATGGATCCGACCCGATTGGGGTAGATTTTGGGGTAGGTATCGTAGCGGTAGTGGGAACTGTGGAGGTCTTCGAGAGAATCGAGTTCAGCAGAGGCTTCGTTGAAACGACGTAGTTTTGTGAAGGCGAGGTAGGTAAGGTGGTCGTGGGGCTTGTGGAGGAGAGAGAGGGCGCGGGCGCGTGAGACCTTGTCGATGATGGAACGCCACGCGCCGCGACTAGCGAGCTCTTCCAGGGATCTCATGTCGTGGCACGCGTCGTCGATTTGGTCCGAGAGACGGGTGTGTTTCAGAATCGGAGATTGAAGATTCCGATTCCATTGCAACGCCGGTGGACGGAAGTGAGACAAGTGACGCCGGAGGAGATACACGGATCTCGCCGGAGTCAGCGAAAAATAGTAAGGCTTCTGCTTCCTACACCTTTTGTTTTTCTAATACACTATTTTCGTAACAGTGAAATTCCCAAAATATCCTTCTCTATTTTACGTATTTTGCTTCATATGAATTCGCATAATTCATATGGATTGGCAAATCCATAAGAATCTTACAGATTCGACAATCCGTATATTTTTTTTTCTTTTATGGATTGGGTAATCCATAAGTGCGAGTGTGCCTCGAACATGCGACCTTCACATTATTAATACGTTTCTCCAACCAACTGATTTAATAAGTCAATTGTGTTTAAAAATAATTAATGTTGATATATATAACACTAAATTTTTTAATGTATATTTAATACGCATATAATTTTACATAATAAATTTTGTAACAATTAATTTTGATCTAATCATTAATTTATAGTTTAATTTATCTAATAATTTATAGTTTAATTTATCAAACATGCAAATTTATCTATAAATTTTGTTTTGTAACATATAAATTCACATGTTTGATAAATTAAATTATAAATTATTAGATAAATTAAACTATAAATTAATGATTTAATTTAAATTATTTTTTATAAAATTTGTGATTTTATATGTTACAAAACAAAATTTATAGATAAATTTGCATGTTTGATAAATTAAACTATAAATTATTAGATAAATTAAACTATAAATTAATTATTAGATCAAAATTAATTGTTACAAATTTTATTATGTAAAATTATAATTGTATTAAATATATATTAAAAAATTAGTGTTATATATATCAACATTAATTATTTTTAAACATAATTGGGTTGTTAACTTAGTTGGTTGGAAAAAAACACACACACTTACGGATTACCTAATCCATAAAAGAAAAAATATACGGATTGGACCCAATCCGTAAAAGAAAAAAAACTTAAAAAAACTTACGGATTGGCACAATTTGTAAGGTTACGGATTTTCCAATCCGTAAAAAAAAACTCATATGAATTGCTGAATCCGTAAGCTTCTTATGGATTTGTCAATCCGTATAAATTATGTCAATCCATATGAAGCAAAATACATAAAATAGCAAAGGATATTTTGGAAATTTCACTATTATAAAAATGGTATATTAGAAAAATGAATGGTATAAGAAGCAGAATCCAAATGGTAAACACTGGAGAGAGCATGGAGCAAGCGTTGATTGGGTTTAGCTGGTCCAGGATTTTAGGCCCATAAAGGAATAATTATGTTGTAAAATCTCTTTGTGAAAGGTAAAGTTGAGAAATAATAATAAAACAGATAAATGAAAATTTTGGTTCCTCAAAGTGAATATAGGTGATAATTTTTAGTGTTACATATTAAGTAATGATGTTGAGTTTAAGATTTGATCTTTATTAAATTTCCTAATAAAAAATATAAAAAGATTTTTAACATGAAGAATAAAAAATAATTTTTGGAAGGCTTCACAGCATTAACTCTGTGGCTCAAAGAAATATCAATGTCTGTGTCATCAAAATCATAGTCGTCATTGCCTTTATCACCACTACCCTTTTGTTCATCTCAACGTGAATTCCTTTCTGCGTGGCTCTACAAAGGTAATATATAAGCATTAGCAACAATAAAGTGATATGCTGAAGCGAAATGAAACGCGGGAACCGAAATCATCACCTGAGAGGAAGAGTCGATAGGGATGGAAAAA
>QARZ01039570.1:7033-19533 GCA_013407115.1 Glycine latifolia
AAAAAAAACTAAAAAACTAACATTTTAAAAAATATTACTTCAAAATTATTATAAATCTCTTAACATTATCTTCAATCTCACATATAAAAAATATAACTATTAACACTACTTTGTTTTATACTTTTTCTTTTATATTTTATTTTTAAAAATATAAATAAAAGTTGTCTCTTTTTTAATCTGTAATAATAATAATAATGAAAAATGGGAAGGGAATTAAGATTGTTGTAACTATATATAAAGAATGTGCAAACATTAGTAGCATGATTTAGTGCGTTATTAGGCTCATTTGGATGGTGGCAAGAATACTATCTAGTTTGTTAAGGTTATGGGTTTAAATTTTGTTGTTATTATAAATTGAAAAAAGGTTAGGATGTCATTTAATCCAGTGGTGGAGTTTGAATAATTTTTCTTAAGGGATCAAATATAAAATAAAAAATAAATCAAACTAATTATTTTTTAAAGTTTTGTGAAATTATACAAATTTTCCCGTTTATATTTATTCCTAGACTATTTTTTTATTTTTGAAAAATATACACTAATACTCTCTAGCTTATACATTACACTAACTAATTAATTATTTTTTTAGGATAACTAATTAATTATTTTAAATATATTACATCTTATTTCCCTATGAGAAAATTTATTGCTAATTAATGTTAAAAATGCAGGGGTAATTTATGTAATTTCACAAAATTTATGAAAAAATGGTGTAATTTACTAATAAAAATTAAAATTAAAATAATACACCCGTCTTGAGTGACAAGAGAAATAGGGAAATGTTAAAGAAAAAATGTCAGATATAATAAGAGATATTTTGATGAGAAAGAAAGAAAAAGATTAAAAAAATAAGAGTTATATAAAAAAATTAATAATTTTTTTATAAAATTTTATATCTCACTACATTTCATAATTATTTTTGTCTTTCGTATTATAAAAATTATTATAGAAATTGTTATAAAATTATAACTATTTATTTCGTCCCATTATAATTATCTTGTAAGAAACAAAAATTTGTCTCAAAATAATTGTTATTTTAGGTTTTCAATATAACATTTATTAATTTTTATACTTAAATCATTTTTAATATTAATGGTGAATAAGAAAATCTATAAATAAACTTTAAAGTTTATTTGTAAAATTACTAAGCTTAATTGCGCTTTTTACCCTCAAATTTTTAATTTTTGGTGAATTTTACCCCAATAACGCATTTCACCCTCAACATTTAAGAAACTTGTGAATTTTACCTTTTGTCAATTTATTCACAATATAATTTCACTTTTTATCCCCAACTTTTTTATTTTTTGGCAAATTTTGCCTTAATATTTTGTCCTTACTAATGGATAAATGACAGGAGGTAAAGTGAGCAAGTTTCTTAAAAATCAAAGATAAAATGCGTCAAATTAATTTATTGAGAATAAAATTTGTCAAAAATAAAATAAATTGGGGTAAAAAGTGTAATTAAGCCAAATTACTATTATTTTTCATCTTATTTTTCTTTGTAATTATTTCCAAAACAACATATGATGACTATTCTTTTAAAACAGAGGGAGTAACATTATACATTCTTTTTGGAAAAAAAATATTCATTCCTACATATATTGCTAGAAAGTAGCTATGAAAATCTAGAAAATATGAGTTTTGCTTATCAAGGTATTGGTATGAGATATTTATCGTAAAAAAGGGACTAATTTTTATCGAGAATTGAGTGCATAAAAAATGAGTATTTTCCTCATTTATTTCATACCTAAGGTTAAAATTCGAATGTTGAACAGCTTAATTAAAAAACAAAAAGTCTTTATCATTTATGCTAATTGTTGATATATAAGGTTCAATCCATGAAGGAGATGAGAACCAATTCTATATATCTGTGATGTTGCAAGAAATATTTAATGTAATTTTTTTTGTTTTTGATGTATAACTTAGCAATATTAATGTGTAAAACATGGTTTCGAACAAGACTTTTGATTTTTTTTTACCAAATCAATACTCCTTTTGAACATTGATATATTGACCTTAATAAAATTAATTTATTAAAATAAAATAAAAGAAATACAATACATCAATTTAGGTAATTTTTACTAGCATGTTTTTGGGTAAGAAAGAAAGTCAATTAAGACGTTATAGCATATCATTTTACTCATTTCAAATGGATACTCAAATTACGCTATTTTTTATATACCTTTCGATAAATTAGTTTTTTTAATTCTTATATGTTAAAAATAGTTAATCATGTCAAATTAATTGATGTGGTATTTAAAAATATAGTTTGCAAAAAAATTACAAATAATTGTACTATCAAATTTTTGGATGACGTAAAAAGTCAATAAATTATCAATATTATTGCTATATCATCATTCATTAGTATTCCTGTTACTTGACAATATGGTCTAAAATAATAAAAAAGTTAGATAGACTAAAAAAAATCTTTAAAAGACTAAAAACACATACTCTATTTGATAGAAAACAAAAGGCTATTTAAGATTTTCTGTTTCTTTTCACAAGTTACCGGACCTCAATTACACCTTTATTCTAACCGCATGTATAAAAAAGCAAAATCAAATGAACTTACTGGAGAATTTTCGAGGTGCTATTAGCTGACTTTGTTCCATGCATGGCTTAATTTGTATTTTTTAATTTTTCGATATTATTTTCGTGAATGATATTTTTAGCAAATCTTTATTTGGTGAAAAAGCCGCTTTTAATATATATGTTGCAACATTCTCCCACATGCATATGTGCAAAAATGTTTTAACAATCACGCGGCCAGAAGCAGGAAACTGCCACTCAAGAAATTCAAAGCTCAACCGTCTTCACAATCATCGTGTTTGGAAATTGCACAATGGCTGACATTTCTGGGCAGTGGACTAAACATCGAATGTCATCAAGGTTGAACAAGGCTAGCTCAGATGGAGGCACGGATTCATTAGCCTCGGTGAATGAATTCTTAACTGTCAAACACATCTTTCAGCATTCCCTGATTTTGGTGATGACACTAGAGAACTCTGAAGAATTATATGGACTACTTCCAAAGTTTGAAGAATTATTAAGGAATGAAGCAGCACCTGCTTAGCCTTCCAATGACCCAGCAGCAGAATATACAATGAAAGACACACCTGAAAGAAATATGAACGTATACTTTGTATTGTTACGAAATTTTGTACTATCCACTTTAATTATAATAATATTGAAGAAGTAAAATTCTACCAAAAACTTTCACATAAATAAAATCACGTGAAATTTTAATATTATGATTGAGCCAGATTTCTCTCATAAATGATAGAATCTGAATTTGATTTTATTTTTGTTTGGTTGATTTTTTCTTTATATTTCTTACAATTTCAGTTAAGAATTTAACAAATATATCTTTTATATATATATATATATATATAATAGATTTTAATCTATTAATATACTTAAATTAGATACTGTTACGGATGAAGCCCAATTATCTTTATTTCAAATGTTCAAATCCTCAACAACCTAATATCTTATTCATTAGAAGATAAAAGATATAACAACAGGAAGATAAAACAGATATTCGAATATCTGTTCCAAAGATAATGAGCCTCAACCACCATTCCACCAATATCCAGGTACTATCTTATAAATACAACATCAGTCATGGTGAAAGGTACACAATAATTCTTACTCTCTCTTTTCCATTCACACTGCATACACAGCACGCCACTCGTGTTGTTTCCAGCAGTGATCATCTTCCTGGAGGTGTTTCAGTCCTATAAGCATCTTCAGAGAGGGAGAGCTTGATCCCATAGCGAAATCCCAGTAAACCTTATTGGTTACATTCTGTTTCTCATAAGCAGAACAGTGGCGCCGTCTGTGGGGACGATAAATTTCGAATCCCACCAACTCACAATGGTCAACACCAGAAGCCATCAGATTGCTGGACATGATGCACCACCGCCACCCTGGAATGCGAATCTGGAAGATGTGGTAGCAGAAGATGCGGTGTCTCATACCGCCTCTTCCCCAGCAATCCCACCAGCTCGTGCTCCACCATCGATGGCCGAGGTAGAACTAAGCACCAATCAGCGTTTTATACAGAACGCTCTGAACTCAATTCTATCTCGATTAGAGAATCTGGAAAAGCGCTATGAGCTTCAACGACAGGAGGATGCGCAGAATCTGTCCGTACAGCTGGACGAACGCAATGCTAACAACAGACAGGATGAAAACCACCGTTCCCAACGTGTGGAACACCAGCATCCTCATGTCGAAGGACCGGCGAGAACACAGAACGCGCAACCTCATGCCGCAGCAAGAAGACATGAACCAGGGAACTCGGTACCCACTGCCGAGACTAGTAATAGAGCGCCAATCAGTCAATCCGAGCAAGTCAGAATATCCCATTCCTATTCACGTAAAGAAGGACCTCGACCCATTCCATCAGCCGGAATCCCAGAACACGTCGCTGTTGATAGACCAGCAGGAGAAATCGTACGTCGGCCAAGACGAGAAGATGATACATATCGGAGGAAATATCGCCGAGGTCATCAGAATAATAGCCCGTTCATCGATGAAATACTAGAGGCTCAATTTTTGGAGGACTTCGATGGCTCTTTCTAATCCAAGTATGATGGGAGCCAAGATCCTCGGGTGCATATAGACAAGTTCGACATGCAGATGTGTGTCCGAGGCATTGACGATCCTATAATTTCTCAAATTTTTGCTACCACTTTGACTGGAGCCACCCAAACCTGGTTTCATACATTGCCGCCGCGTTCTGTACAAAGTTTTGAAGATTTTGGACAGAAGTTCTTATTGAATTTTGCAACAAGCAAGAAATAGCCCAAGTCCGAGTTCGTACTAGGGAAAATACGCCAGCAACCCGGAGAGACACTACAGAGTTATATGGACCGATTCAAAGAATCCGCTTTGCAAGTACAGGGCTTGGAAGAAAAGGTCCATGTGCATCTCATCTCAGCCGGGCTCAATGGGTCGTCTCGTCTCGACAAATCTATTTATAAAGATCCTGTGAGAACTTTAAACGAGTTTATGATCCGCTCCAAGAAATATTTGGAGTTAGAACAAATGGAAATCGCTAACTCAGCCCTGAGGAAGAATAAGAAACCTACATCGTTGAGAAACCGACGTCAAGAGAATGCACAAACCAGTCGACAACCCACAAATTTTCCAGCTTACCGACCTCCACGAAATTTTCCTGACCCTAACCTCAGGTCCAAGAAGTACGAATGAAAATTTGACAAGTACGCTCCATTGAACGCTACACTAGGTCAGATATGGAAGGAAGTTGCGTTTACAGAGATGAGGAAAGTGGAATGTCCTCGTCCGATAGTGAGAAAGGAAGGATTAGACTATTCCCAATATTGTGACTTCCACAATGGACCGGGTCATACGACCGACCAGTGTCGGGAACTCCGTGATGTGATAGAGAAATTTGTTCGTGAAGGTAAACTTCGGCAATACGTTCTCCGGACTCAAGGGCACCAAGGCAAAAGGAAAAGTCAGCAGGAGAATAAAGACCGAGATGACAAGAAAAGTAAAAAGGACGACTTCCCAGAACCCGAATTCGAATGTAATGTGATTTCAGGGGGCATGGGAGGTGGAGGTGACACTGCCAATCAACGAAAGAAATATCTCAAGGAAGTTATGTCGGTAAGAGATCAACCAAGATTCAAGGAAAGCAGCAAGAAATCCGCACCACCACTAATTTATTTCACCGAGGACGATATGAAAGGCGTGGTGCCCGGGCACGAGGACGGTCTCGTCATAACAGGGACCGTGGCGAATTTCCAAGTTAAAAAAATATTTGTTGATAATGGTAGCTCGGCCGACATTATCAACTTGAGTGCATTTCAAAAGATGAACTTGAAAGAGGACGACTTAAAACCATGTCAAACCATGTTGATTGACTTTAATGGTGGAGGCACCGGTCTAAAAGGCGCAATTGACCCCCAACTTACGTTGGGAACAAAGGAAGGTTTCAAGACAGGCCGAGTCACATTTACCGTCGCCGAGTTCACCTCTCTATATAATATTATATTAGGCAGACCAACATTTCATAAATGGGATATATTGATGTCCACCAAGCATCAGAAGTTGAAGATGATCAGACATCTTGGCCGAGTTATTACAATCTGCGGTGATCAGAAGGAGTCCAGACAATGCTATTTTAATACCATCCGAGAAACTGAAGGCGGCCCATCCTCTCCACCTCGGATTCGGCAAGGAGACCCAGAAGAACAACAAATAAGGAGACAGGCATCCCGCAAGCCGGTCAATCTCGTTGAATTAGATATGCGAGATATTGAAGAATGAAGGCCGGAACCAGTAAACGAGCTCGAAGATATTCAGATTGGAGAATCTCCAGAACAAATCACGAAGATAGGCAAACAGAATGATTCAGAAACCAAGGGCAAGCTAATCCAGTGCCTAAGGGAGAATCAGGATGTGTTCGCCTGGAAAGCCTCCGAGATTCCCGGGATCAAACCTACATTCTGTTGTCATAAGTTGGCCATGTACCCGGATGCTAAGCCAATAGCACAAAAAAATAGGAAGCTCGAGCCGGACAGAAGGCAGGCATTGGAGAAGCATATTAAGGAATTGCTGGAGGCCGGGTTTATAAAAGAAATACAGTACACCACTTGGCTTTCCAACATGGTGATGGTGAAGAAACCCAATGGAAAATGGCGAGTTTGTGTCGATTACACAGATTTGAACAAGGTTTGTCCAAACGATTGTTATCCGATGCCGAATATCGATCAGCTAGTGGATAATTCTGTCGGATTCCAGTCGTTATCATTTATGGATGCTTATTCCGGATACAATCAGATACCCATGTATCCGGGTGATCGAGAGAAAACAGCATTCCGAGGTGTAGAAGCAAACTACTGTTACGATGTGATGCCATTTGGATTGAAGAATGTCGGGGCCACTTACCAACGGATGATGAATAAGGTTTTCGCCGATCAACTTGGGCGCAACATTGAAGTATATATCGATGACATGATTGTCAAAATAGATGTAAGCGGAGACCACATCCAAGATCTGGAAGAAACATTCTGCAAGTTAAGACAACACAGTATTCATTTGAATCCTCTAAAATGTGCTTTCGGGGTAAAAGCCGGGAAATTCTTGGGTTTCATGTTAACACACCGAGAAATAGAGGCAAATCCGGACAAATGCAAAGCCGTACTCGACATGCAATTTCCTACTAATAAACGTGAAGTCCAACAGCTGACGGGAAGAATGGCGGCCTTAACACGGTTCCTCCCAAAGTCCGCAGAAAAGGCCCTTCCATTCTTCAAGTTATTAAAAAAGGAGGCCAATATAGGATGGAACCAGGCATGCGAAGAGGCTTTTCAGGAAATAAAAAGGTGTTTGGCTTCACCCCCAGTTCTCTCGAAGCCAGAGCATGGAAAAACACTTATCCTATACCTTGCAGTTGGAGAAGAAGCCATAAGCGCGGTTCTAGTCCGAGAAGTGGACAAGTGTCAGTTGTCGATATACTTTGTAAGCCGAGCTCTCAAGAACTCGGAACTACGATACCAGAAGCTCGAGAAGGTGGCCTTCGCTCTGCTCACAACGGCTAAAAGGCTTCGCCCATATTTCCAAAGCCACACTATAGTGGTGAGAACAAATCAGCCCATACGACAGGTATTACACAAGCCGGACTTAGCAGGGAGAATGATGAATTGGGCTATTCAATTATCCAAGTTCGATATCAAGTATAAAGCTCGTCACGCAATCAAGTCTCAAGCTCTGGCCGACTTCATGGTTGAGTTGACCCCGACATTTTCTACCCAGACAAAAAATAGTGTGTGGAAAGTATATGTTGATGGGTCATCCAATTCCAAGGGAAGCGGAGCCGGGATCATTGTTGAGAATCCCGAGGAAGTGTCACTCGAACAATCACTCCAGCTTAATTTTCCGACGTCTAACAATCAAGGAGAATATGAAGCACTGATTGCCGGGTTAAACCAGGCCAGAGAACAGGGAGCATTGAAGGTTAATGTCTTCACTGATTCACAATTGGTTTTAGCACAGATCAAAGGGAGATATCAAAATAAGGGTCCTTTGTTAGCAAAATATCTTGCTAAAGTCAAAGAAATAATATCCGAGTTCGATGAATTCACCATAGCCCATATTCCAACAGAAGAAAATACCCGAACCGACATATTATCAAAGCTGGCAAGTACGAAAGGAACGGGTAATCATAGAACAGTCATTCAGCAGGAACTCGCCCAACCGGCATGCATTATGGTGGTCTTAATAACTGAAGACTGGAGGAGGCCGATTATAAATTATTTAGAACAAGGAATAGTGCCAGATGATGGAATGGAGGCAAAAAGATTAACCCGAGATGCTTCCATGTACACAATCGTTGACAGTGAGCTATATTGACGAGGTCTCCACACCCCATTATTATTATGCTTAAGTTCGACCAAACCGAGTATGTACTTACCGAGATACATGAGGGCATTAATGGCCAGCATATGGGTGCGAAGGCTTTGGCATTAAAAGCTCTTCGTGCCGGATACTTTTGGCCGACGATGAGGGCGGACGCAGCAGAGCATGTGAAGAAATGTGACACCTGTCAAAAGCATGCAAAGATATTATGGACTCCTCCATCCGAGTTGAAATTAATCACAACACCATGGCCTTTCTACCAATGGGGAATGGATCTCTTAGGACCATTTAAAGCAACGGAAGGTCAAATGAAGTGGTTAATAGTAGTCGTGGACTACTTTACTAAATGGATCGAGGCCGAGCCTCTGGCTACTATCACCTTGGCCCGTGTCCAAAAATTCTTTGAACGCAGTATAATAGCAAGATTCAGAATTCCGGCAGAAATCGTCACCGATAACGGGACACAATCCACGGACAAGAAATTCCAAGAAATGATGGTCGGACTCCACATAAAACATCACTTTTTGACGGTAGAGCACCCACAGTCTAATGGCCAGGCGGAAGCAGCAAACAAAGTTATTCTGGATGGATTGAAAAAACGAATGCAAGAAGCCGGCCCGAATTGGGTTGAGCAACTTTACTACGTCCTATGGGCATACAGAACCACGGCTCAAACATCCACCCACGAGACTCCATTCAGAATGACATACGGTTACGAGGCCATGATACCTGTGGAGATCGGGCAACCATCTTGGAGAAGGCAAAAGTTACACACAAACAATAACATGGTACTAGCTGCCGAGCTTGATTTGATAGAAGAAGTCCGAATTACAACACATCGCCGAGATCTACGCATGAAACAGATCTCGGCTTGGAAATTCAATAAAAGGGTAAGGCCAAGATCCTTTGAGCAAGGTGATCTCATATTACGGCGAGCAGATATCGGAAACAAGAATGCCCGAGATGGAAAGTTAGCACCCAATTGGGAAGGACCATATCGGGTCGCCCAAAATTTGGGTCAAGGAGCATACATTTTAGAGACCTTGGAAGGCAAACAAGTCAAGCGCACGTGGAATGTCGACAAGCTAAAGATATACTATAGTTGAGAAGGCCCACGTGTCTCCCGGCGATAAGCCCAAGATCATGGAGTATTGTTTTTCACCATGTATCTCCCGGCAATAAGCCCGAGATTATGAACTATTATGTTTGCGTGTTTCTCTTAATCGATTCATAAGCCGGGATCTAGGCGAATCCTTCATAGAGATCATGATTTATGTATTCATATGTTTCTCATTGGTTATATAAGCCGAAGAATATAAACCTGGTATAAATTTTCCATAGAGATCATGATTTATGTATTCATATGTTTCTCATCTGGGGATGCGACCTCAGGAGCAACATATGGGATGAATTTACCGTCCTTAACATAAGCCCGGCAATCAGTCCCCTCCAGGTTCAAAGTGACTCCCGGGTTCAAGAATTGAACTTGCTCTATGGCATTAGAAAAGACATCCTCAGCAATGGTTCCCAGGGTTTCTTGAAACTTGGCAACCTCCTTCTTGGCGAGAACTGCCTCTTGCTAAGATTTCTCGTAAAGAATTCTCAAGTCAGCAAGATCTCGGTCCAAGGAGGAAGCTTCAGCCCGAGCTTTACCAGCTTCCACCATTGCAACATCCGCAGGGGCTTTAAAGAAGTCGGCATTCTTCGTTGCAGCTTGAAGCTCATCCCGAAGAGACAAAACCCCCTCATTCACGACTGCCAACTCTCGATGGGAAATGGCAAGCTCCGTCTTCAGCCTTTGAGTCTCTTCGGACAATCTCTTGTTCTCTTCAGACAATCGTTGGTTGTCGTCCTTGAACTTGAGGCCCTCATTTTTGATTTTGTTGTACCGAGCATTTAAAGGCACTAAGCTCGGTACCAAAGTAGCACTTCGGAAAGATTGAAGGTGGAGCTAGTCGAGTTCTCGGAGGTCGTCATCCAAGAAAGGGGTCCCATCGGAAAACTGCTTGGGAGCCTTAGTGTAGGGAAAAAGATCTTCAACCCCTTTTTCCCAAAGGCATCTCAAGGTTAATGAAGAGCCCTCGGGAGCGGCAGTGGAAGCACCAGTAGTAGCAATGGCGGCTTCTGAATTCGTTGCCGCGTCCTCTGCTGCAACCTCAATCACAACAGGAGTGGGGGCAGCCGAAATCTCACGGTCTCCATGCCCGTCCAAAGATGAAATCTCCAGACCAGCAGCAACGGTACCCTCAGCCGATCCCGAGGTAATTATTCTTGGAGAACCACCGGAGGTCGGAGTTTCGAGGCGTCACTTTTTTGTTTTCCTCGCCGGCAGTTTGTTAATATAATTGCGGTGGCGGTCAGTGGTCTTCTCAGCAATGGCCTTCCTCGAACGACGAGGGTTTAGATCGGCAGCGGGATCTTCTTCCATCTCGGCGGCTGAAAAGTAAATAATTGAGATTAATGAAAGGTAAATCATAAAGATGTTAAGGATAGTTTTTATATGAAACCTTGAGTTTCCCGATGCATTTGAATTTGGATAAGAGCCGATGCCTCGGAGTCAGAAAGGTTAGATTCCTCAACTCGGTAAAATGAAGGGGGATTGGAGTGGTGAGCTCGGGTCCAGTAGAGAGGGAATCTCCATTTAACACAGGTGCTTCTGGACCCCGAAGAAAGAATGGTTGCTTGCCGGGTTCGGCTGCAACTTTAAAGAAGTTGTTTTTAAAATTTTTAAAAGACTCAGTGAAGATACGAAAAAAACGACGACCAGGTTGACTTCGAAGTGAAGTCCACCCTTTCCAATTGGAAGCCTCTCGGCCAGTACGGCCGGCCTGAACGGAAAAAAAGTATAGGAAAAGCAAGACAGTACTGGGTATTTGCAATTCTTCACAAAGGTCCTCAAAAGATTTGACAAAAGCCCAACTGTTGGGGTGCAATTGTGAAGGGGCTAATTGAAGATGGTCTAATAATCGCATTTCGAAATCCAACAAAGGAAATCGAATGCCGAGACGTGTGACCACGTCCTTGCAAAAGAAAAAATAGTTAGGCTTCCTTTCCCCGACACATGGGCAAATAGGCTCGTCTGGGGTAGGAGGACGGATTGAGAACCTGTCCTGGTTACCTATGGGGAGTGCCGCTATGCTCCCCGGGGTCAAAATAGACGAAGTACGAAGTACTTCGTAAGTAACCGATGGAAACTTGGCAATTAAAGGAGGAGGAAGGTTGGACTGAGATCCTGCCGACTGGGATTCATCTACCATTTCCACGGAAGGGATATCCATAATGACCTACGACAAAAGAAAAAAGAAAAGATTAGTAAAATACCTGGAAGCGAAGGGGGAAGACGAAGAGGTGAAGAAATGACCAGTGCCGAGCTGGTACAAGAAGAAATAGGCTTCAAAGCCCTGGCATCCGACAATTTTGTATTAACTATAGTTGGAATTGCTATTCAGATCGGGTTATGTCGGCAAACGTCAAGCAAAGCCTCGGCTCGTTTATCTTGGTTAACACTTGCTAAATATAAAAATTCATCTAAACACTTGGAGCAGGGTTCAAATCGAGTCTCAAATTGTTGCTCTAGTTCCCCCTCTTTTCCAGTAGAATTCGAGGGAACAACACGAACAAAGCTTGGAGATGAAGAAACGTCAGAAGACATTCTAGATTCTACTAAGGGTGTCCTATTTTTCTGGTGTAGTGGCAAGCCTAATCTGGAAGGATTGGAAGGTTTTGGGAGTTTGGGTTTGGAACTACTGGAACCTGGAGAAGATCTTAATAAATCTTTTTTCTTCTCTTCATCAGAAATTGGGAGACCCCAAAGCCAAAATGCAGTTTTAGGGGGGACATGTTTACGCACAAAAGCTTCTTCTTCGGGAGTAATTCCCATTATCAACTAATAACAAGGGCACAAAGAAAAATCCTAGTATGATACGAAATAAGAGAAACACCCTAGAGCAAAATGCCTAGGCAGAAACAACTAAAGGAACAGAAATTCAAAGGGATTGAAGAGGTGTAAAGAAAAGAGAGGAGTACAATGCGATCAAAAAGAAAAACGTAGTAAATACCTGGAAAACTTCAAGTGAATGTAACTTCAGAGAATGCTGATACAGAGAAGATGA
>QARZ01039570.1:24533-30367 GCA_013407115.1 Glycine latifolia
AAACTTTTCCAACATATTATTTTTCAAAAAACAAAACAAAACAAAAAAACTCACTGATCATATCCCCATCGTCTTCAGTTTCACCATCAACTTCTCCCTCCCCTATGCATGAACACAAAAAGTCAAGCTTTTCCTCTTAAAAAACTTCCTAACATATTATTCTTAAAAAAAATAGAGAAAGAAAGAAACTCACTGATCCAGTCCTCATTGTGTTCATTTTTACCATAAGCTT
Source organism: Glycine latifolia (assembly GCA_013407115.1). Lineage (NCBI taxonomy): Eukaryota > Viridiplantae > Streptophyta > Magnoliopsida > Fabales > Fabaceae > Glycine > Glycine latifolia. Next base: position 24,766 of record QARZ01039570.1, read on the forward strand.
GTCTAGTTTTGCTTATCCTCATACATCGTCTCATCCTCTTTGTCAATAGTAAATACTGATCAAATACTTGCTCAAGAAAAAAGAAGTAAGCAATTGGCTGAGATTTTAGTTTGAAAAAATGTGACTTCTTAAACAGTTAAGTCGCCAGGCCAGAGCATTTACAGAGAGAATAACAATTTATTATGAACGATGGGTATATTAATACCTTGATGTCAGGGTGAGTTAGAATGTATTCCCCAAGAGATGGATCAAGGGTGAAACCATTAACACCACTTCCAGTGCTTAACACAAGCTGTAAAGTATCCCAAATTAGTAATTATAATACACTTTAAATTTTAGAATGAATTCAAAGAAAACTTAAACTCAGTCCACAGGTGCACAGAAAACAAACAAACAAATATTCATACTGAGAAAATGTATTAGCATCTATCATTAGTAAAACTTAATCAGCAACTTGTACTCCCCTCTAAAATTTATCATAATCAGAGGGAAAAGATGACTAAAAGAAGAAGGAAAAATCTGTTTTAAGGGAAAAAGACAAAGAGAGTTTTAAACAAGGACTTAATTTATCATACCGTGCAAGAGCTTTCATACATACAATAACCAGCTGCCAACATGTTCTCCCCTGGTTGCAAAACATCTTCAATGGTTGGTTCATGGTCTTCTTTTATCAAATAAATCCCAAAGTCTGATATTTTGGGATACATCTCATCATCTAGTAAGATGTTGCTTGCTTTAATATCTCTATGTATAATCCTTAGTCTTGACTCTCTATGAAGATAAAGTATTCCTCGAGCTATTCCTTCAATTATGTTGAAGCGTTTTTTCCAATCTAGTATTTTCCTTTGGAGTGGATCTACAAAACAATATAGAATACATGAAAATTAAGACCAAATTAAATATTTTATGTATAAATGTTAAATAGTAAAACATTCTTATTTTAATTGTAAAAGTAGGATGTCAAGAGCTTAATAGTTTAAAAGAACTTTTAATCAATCTTATGTATTTGGTATACAATATGAAAGCACGTGACTTGAATATTGCTTTATATGTACTTTTGGTGCTATATTCTGATAAAAGAACAAGCAATGTAATTTACATATGTCATGTTCTCATTATAGGATCAAAGTCTTCAAACGCCATTCCAACTCAAAAAATCCACGTGCTGCTTCCTGAACCAAAACATTTATTGTGTATATAGTTTCTAGATAAATTCTTATATCCCAATTTTAATTTATTGTTATTAATTGTTGTTGACAACTTGATAAATTGGCCTTCCATATTGGATTGCACCTTGCCATTCAAAATTCAGAGCAGAATTAATAGTGAAATTAAAATTAGATGAAGTATTCAAACTAAAGCAAAGAAGAAATAAGACATTTCATCAAACACCTTGCAAGCAACTTAATTTTTGCGGTGAAAGAAACACTATTACATCATTTGAGCACTATCAATTGAGAATCAATACCACAACTGCATATGTGTTTTAGGAACCAGTGTCTCTACTCCTCACCTTCCTTCCAAGCTTTCAAAAAAGAAATTCCATAGTTATAATTCATAGTAACCAAAGAGGCTTCAAAACAATCAGAATACAAGCACAAAATGCAAAAACTTAAGCACAACATATACTTAAATTGTCTAAAATGAAGTAACCGTTCTCTTACTTGTTCCCAATCTTGAAGCTTCACAATACACTCAGCGGTAGAACAACCTTTCATAGAAGCAGAGTAAAAAAAAAAATATGAACTAAAATCCAATAAATGAAGAAAAAACAAAGTGACAAAAATGTTGGAGAATCACAAAATAGGATTTAAAAATTACCTTGAATGGATGCAATTTTGTATGTGAGATTGTGGAAAGAATGCAAGGACTGAACCGCAGAATGCGAGACACTGAGAATGAGAGAATGTGAATGCACATTGCTGTCGTGGGAGACAGACAGCAGAGGCCAACGGCGGCGCGGTCCACAACGGCTTTGGAGAATAGCTGCACACTGCGACGGTCGCGATGAGGCCCCAAGGGAGCTGCTGTCGTGCCCGTGCTTGTGCTGTCCAACGGCGGTCGCAGTGTCCAACGACGGTGCTGTCGTGCTGGTGCTGATGCGGTCGCGGCGAGGCTCGTGCTCGTGAGGCAAAGGCAAGGCGGCGCCAGGCGAAGGCGAGGCACGGTGGGCCTGCTTCGAGGAGGAGACACACTGACTCAGTGTGCTCACTGACTCACTGTGGTGAGGCGAGAGTGAACGAGAGAGAGAAGAGCTGCTGCACAGTGGTGAACGAGAGAGAAAAAGGATTGGAATTTGGATAGACAATAGAGGAAAAGAGAGATACAAAGGGAGGAGAGAGACAAAAGATGAGAAACCCCAAGTCCTAATGTTATTGTGCCAGTAAAAAAAAGCAAAGTTGTTTTAAAAAAATTTGAAAATTAAATATTTTCGACGGAATGATTTCTTTGGGAAATATGCCATCGGAAATCTGAGTTTTTTTTGTAGTGGTAGTAAGGTCATCCAATCAGGTAGCGTCACGTGGCGGATGAATACTCGCATTATCCACCAGTTAAAGCCTTCCCGTGTTGTGTTGCATATACAGATGGCAACTGCATCATTGATAAGACATGTGTCACTTACTGATTGATAGTCGTACCTTACATGTCAATTGGACGGGAACCACTGTTCCTGATTTAGAATCCATTGAATGAGCAAAGATTTTTCATTTTTTTTCATTTCTTTTATTACGAAATTTATGAAAATTAAATATATATTTTTTATTTATTTTACTTCATCTTATTCAAAAATTTATTGGATTTCAATTTTTGAATTTTTTATAGTGAAATACACTTTAATACTCCTTATTCATAAAATAAATAAAATGGAGTACTTTTATAAAGTGTATTTTATCTTTGTTTTAAGAGTATTGATTAAAAAATTAAAATTAATTTTTTATTAACAAGACTCTAACAAAGATTTGGGAGAAGAGATGATACTTAAGTGGGTTCTACTAAGACAATACTCTTGTAGGGTTTTGTTTGGTAGTAGAAAAGATAAAAATAATAGTGAGGAAAAAAAATAAGTTAGAGGATGAATATCTTTAAGACTTTAACAAACAAATTAAAAAGTATTTATCATTAGAGTTACATATATTTATATAAAATAAATTTAAATTTTGTGAGTCATTGGATTGAAATATTTATTTTATATGATTAAATTTTTAGGAAATGTGTCTAACACACGTCTTAAACTAATGTCTTTATGTGTTGTTGAGTTCTATGAAGATTGAGTTGAAGTTTGTGTTCCTCAAATATTATATATTCATGAGATTGTGGTTCGTCATTTGGCATTCCTAAAATTAAATTGAATAATATATCAAATTGGTTAGATATCAGGAAGAACATATTATTGTATATGTTTTTCTTCAAAACTAATGAATTTACTATTATTATTAAAAATAAACGGGATTGCTAAGATTGAAGCTTTAATTCGAGAATATGTATTGAAAAAGTGGTACTCCTATAATTCTGATAAGGAATATTGGAGATTGATTAACTATAAATTAAGTACATTATACTCTATCAATCTCTCTAAACTTTATTTAGAACTTTTTTCTGGTAAGTTTTTGCAAAAATGATGGTACTTTGATTTTATAATCTTATGAGCTAAATACAATGTTATTTTATAAAATATATTATCTATTCCAATTTTATTAGTTTTGATTCTCATTTACTAAGTTCTACACGATTATAACTAAATATATATAATTATATTATACATTTTGCAACTTATTCATGCATCCGCACGGATGCTATACTATTTATATTTGAATGGTTAACCAAATCGGCATAAAAAGGAGATATAATAATATGCTCTATATTGTTTCGAAATTTTGTACTATCCACTTTATAGTAACATTGAATAAGTAAAATTCTATCAAAATCTTTCACACAAATAAAATCACGTGAAATTTCAATATTATCGTTGAGCTAGATTTCCCTCATGAATGATAGAATCTGAATTTAATTTGATTTTTGCTTGCTGGTTGATTTTTTTATTATCTTTCTTACAATTTCAATTAAGAATTTAACAAATTATATATATATATATTAATAGATTTTAGTACATGAGGATACTTAAATTAGATACATTGGATTTCTGTAACAACCTTTGTGAATTATAAGAAAAGTCTGGTAAACTAATTAAGCTAATTAGCACTCATACATACACCTGCCTCACTTGAATTTAACTCAATCATCATCATTATTATCTTATTATTATAGTGAGTAAAAAGAAATGCAAAATTCTCATGAAATTTTAAAAAAATTAGCTATTCCATAAAAAAATAGCTATAAAATTCTTTTAAGGTCTTGTTAATAAATATTCTTAAATACTAGGAAAACTTAAAACATAAAAATATTAAATAAAAATATAATATTAGTATATTAAAATTTTTTGAAATTTAATTTATCATTCAAACAATTTGTTCTTTTTTAAATCTTAACAATTCCACTTGTTACAATGTAACAAAACCTTTAAGGAAGAAAAAACAAAGTTAATTTTGTTGTGGTATTGAGAAATGCGACAACAAATAGGGGTTATAGAAGTATTAATAAATAAAAAAGAAGTTATACAATAATAATAATGTAAAACAAATTTACAACTTTGTTTAATCATATTTTATCATGTATAATAATTATGATAATTATTATAAAAAATTAATCCTCGACTTTATAAAATGACTTTTACTTTAATCTTTTTTATTATTGCAAAATGGCAATGAAAAATAACGCAAAAAATATTAAAATAAATGACTTTTAAAGTTAAAGACTAAAAAAGTTTTTTTTAATTTTATTTTATGGACTAAAATGTTTTATTCATAATTTTGAGGCTAACTTAAGGATTTATTGAAGTTCGTGGGTTTTATGAGTTGTTGTTGAGTTTTACGAGTTGGATATTAAATTGAGATTTATATTAATCAAATATTATATATTCGTGTGATATCGTGGTTCATGATTGGACTTTCCTACTACAATATATCTCCATGACAACATTAGCTGTATGTGAGAAAGCTGGCCATCACTAACTTTAATTAAAGCGTTTTAGAAATATAATCCATTTTAAATTAACAGTAGAGATATCATCAATTTTTAAATCTCTCGAGTCTTTAGTTTAGAGGAGCTAAGTTCAAAATAGAAATATGAAGAAAGCAACACGTGTGGAACAAAAGGAAAGAGACTCCGAAAAAGCATCCACCACGACCATAATAATAAATAAATAAATAATCATACTTTTGTCTTGCACAGTAGAACGAGTGAATGTGAAGAGAGTTGATTTAAGCCAAATATCATCACATCAGTTCATAGTAACCAATTCCTTGGCTTTGTCTTTCTACTCTGATCATCTTTTGTTCTTGAGATAATGGCAGCAGCAGTGGTAGGTGGTGCCCTTCTCTCTGCTTTCCTTGATGTGGTTTTGGACAGGTTGGCTTCACCTGAGTTTGTTGGCTTGATCCGTGGAAAGAAGCTTAGCAAGGAGTTGCTTCAAAAGTTGGAGACCACTCTGAGAGTGGTTGGAGCTGTGCTTGATGATGCTGAGAAGAAACAGATCACAAACTCC
>QARZ01039575.1:0-10433 GCA_013407115.1 Glycine latifolia
AAGGGAGAATTTAGAAAAAATAAATAAATTTAGAGAGCTTTTCTGTGCATAATTTTTACTAGTTTTGTGAATGCTGCTAGTAGCTTTTATGTAATTTCCCTTGGTGTCTTTTACACATTCTTTTTTTTTCCTATCCATCTTCTCCTGCTTGTAAAGGGTTGGGGATGAGAAAAGAGAGCTTTCTCTGAAGGGAAGTAAAAAAATCATACTTTTTCAGTGCAGGCAGTTAGAAAGAATATACCCATCTTAATTGATGCAGAAAGGCCAAGGGAAGGGTTAGACAATCTCCTAAAGTTTGCTGATTATGTTGTAAGCTCAGCAAAGTTTCCAGCAGTAAGTGCGTTGTTTTCTCTGAAAGTACTGTCGTAAGAAATGTATAATACTAGAGGTTCTCTCATCAACCTTCTTTTTCATGTTCAGAAATATTGAATTGATTTTAACAGTCCACTTTTCTGTTCCGTAAATTAGTATGTATTATTTACTTTGTAAAATATATGTTGTCTTATCATCACAAGAAATAAGGACTACTCTTACTCTCTCTTTTTTGTGTGTGGGGCATGCTGATATTGTAATATATGTTTACCTGCATGTCAGCACATGTAGCATTTCAGTTATCTTATTTATAAGCTATATTCTTTGTGATGGAAAGGGCCCATTGCTTTCCTGATACCAGTAGTGCATATCTTTTCTCATCAAATGTTGCTATAACTTTTTTTTATTTCACATATTTTTCCCATGTATTTTACTGAAACCTTATTTTTACTCTATTCCTTGGGTTGAATTTATTTTAAGCATCATTAAATGCACACATACTTTTTGCTGCTGACAGTCATGGACAAAGGCATCAACTATTCCACAAGCACTTGTTTCTATGCTTTTAATGTTGCCCAACATAAAATTAGTGATTGTAACTTTGGGGAAAGATGGTTGTATAATGCTGGAGAGAAGTGTTGATGGTACGTATAGATGATAGTGAGCATATTAGTCACTATATTTTATTTGTTTTTCATGTTAACAGAGTTTCATTTACTGTGCCTTTCTGGCAGCAGGTCCTTCCACGGAAGAAGTGGATGTAGACAGCTTGTTGGAATCATTGGAGTTAAAAAGGAATAAGAGTGTATCAATTCCAACCTGCATATCATCAGTAATGTCCGCAAAACCCAAAATTCTTTTTCTTCTGTTTTGGTATTACTAAAGTCTAACACCTAGCTTTATGCCAATGTGTGGGGTAGGCTACTTTGATTTTTTTTTTTTTAACAGCATATGTTAATTGTTAGTATGGTTAGTTTTTTAGATCAATTGATGTTGTTGGGCTATATCAAACACCCAGCTTATAGTAAGAGAAATGTTAGCAACACACTTTTTATTGGCTAAAATTTATTGGAAATGAAAAATTTGTGTGGATCTTACTCCTTAATTAATGAGCCTTCAATCATGATTTTGTAGTTTTCAACTAATTTTAACTAATAGTAATAGAGAGTTGCTGGCATTCCTTTTAAGTTCTAAATATTTGGGATTTTGTTCTACTCTTTAAGTCATATTCCCCCCCCCCCCCCCCCCCCCCCCTCCTTAATTCACCCAGTCAGTTGCAAAATTGAAGGCAGAGGGGATAGGAACAGTTAGTGGGAAGTTATATGTTGGAACAGCTGAGAGTATTCCACCATTAGAGCTTGTTGATACCACTGGTGCTGGGGATGCATTTATTGGAGCTGTTATCTGTGGTAAATGCAACAGCTTTGCTCTATCTTTTCCTTATGGTCCTTTGAAAGTCTGTGATATCAAAATGTGCAACTTGCACAGAAACTTCTACATGTCTTATGTTTGAAATACGGATGAAATCTGTTCTGTGTCTTTCAGCTATCTGTGCCAAGTTTACACCAGAGACAATGCTATCCTTTGCTGCTAATGTGGTATGTGGTTTTGTATTCAAGTATCATCACACAAACACACACATATATATAATGTGGTATGTGGCATGCCTTATTTTGTACTTCCATTAGGAAAATGTTAATATTTTGAATTGAAGTATATCATTATAATTGGATTTAATAATTTTGTTTTGCCCTAAAAATCAATCCAAATGAAACCCTTAGCATTGAGGGAATGGATTAGGTACAAGAGCTTATGCATTTGAATGCCATTTCAGGCAGGTGCCAAGTGCAGGGATCTAGGAGCACGAAGTGGTCTTCCTTACCGTGCAGACCCACGCATAGCATCCTTTGTATTGGAGAAGTTGAGTAGTTCAGCTTTACATAGTAATAATAGACAGCTGAATCCTGTTCTTCTCCAGTGGGATATTCGACTGAGTTGTTCATTAGAGTTAATGATCTTTGACATTTTTTTTTTTTTGGCTTTTACATATTTGATTGTTACCTGTAATGATCACAATTTCCAGGCTTTCACAGTTATCCACTCTATAATATGTGATTTCCATTAAATAGCAACTATGACTAACTTGCATCACTGAATCAAATTTGGTACAATTTTACATTAAAGTATCAATGAAGCATCATTTATAGTCATCTCTAAGCGTTCTCAATAGTTGACTTCTTCTTTAGGTTTGGTTAATTTACATTCATAGAAATTATTAGGTATGTATGGTTATTTTCAAAATGTCAAAATGTGATTTCTCCCTCTCCTGAGGTAAAGTGAACTGAAACTATAAACACAAAAGGAAAGACCCTAAAAAAGTGCAGTAAGATTACTTAATCTCTCTATATATGAGATGGAAATACAATCACGAGTAGAGTTGTAAAGAGAAGTCATAAAACTATCATGTCCCACCACTAGACAAACAGATTTAGGGGCAAAGGAGTGATTTTGCAAAATTCGGGCATTCAACTTCAATACTAGTTTTAAATTTATATTGATTGCACTTCAATAATGGTAAGTAGCATAAACAAGAGCAGCACGTATTTCTTCAATAATGTTTCGTACTCATAAGTCATAACTCAAGCTTGACCATAAGATAAGAGCTCTCCAAGTCCTCACATTATTTTTTCTTACCAACACTCAGACAAACTACAAGTGGAAGCCAAAAAAATAATAATAAGAGGGAAGCACCATAGTTTATGCACCTAAACAAGAACCTTAAATGCAATGCAAAAAATGTTTGCACTCCATTTAGTCATTATGTAACTTTGCAGATTCAATAGAGACGGAAGTGTAGCAGATGGAAAGAAAGGAAATGCTGACTATGCTATGAGAAAGAGAGAAATGATGGAGTTAATCTGCAAAGTCTGAATCCCCCATACCCTGTATCTATACATCTGTTTCTGTGGTGCATGAGTGTATCAAGAGTAATGACAGAATGATGACAGTATTCGTATAAAACTTCATAACGGTTTTGAAGTTCATATGGATTTTTAATGTGACAGTTTATATATCATTTGTACACAATTGATGATGATTAGATCATTGAACATTCACTAATGCCAACAAAGGTGTACAGCAGAGTTATCCTATCAGATATTATGTTCAAAGGGATAGTTTCAGTTGTGAACTAGTCAGTAACCCGTGCGCATAAGCACGGGTTGTTCCGCTATTTATTTTTTAAATTAATTTTATTTTTTATATATGTGATAAGTAAAATATTTGTAGTTGTGATATTACTGATAAAGTAATTTAAATTAATTAACTTTGATTGTCTTATAATAAAGAATCAAACTATTATTTTCTAATAAATATATTAAATAAATGTTATTAGGTTGGTTATCGTAAGAATTGAATTAAATAAAAAAAAATTTAAAAAAATTCCAAAATCTTGAAAAAATCTAAATAATAAAACTATAAAGATTTTTATTTTTTAAAATGTAACTACTTATCTATTATTTTATATGACGAAAATTTAAAAATAAATAATATATTTAATAAAAATAAATATTGTTGATTATTTGATATGTGACTATATTAAATATTTTTTAAAATAAAAAATTTTCCTGTAATGGTTCACCCATGATATTTTAGAGAATAATTATTTCTGGTAAATGATAATTGTAGTTTCTATCATTGAAAAATGAAATTAAACTAATTCACATTATGATATAATGAGTAAGTAATTTAAAACTTTCTTAAAACAAAAATTATTTTTATAAATAAATAAAATTTAGTTTTTATCTCTATCATAACTAAAAATATATTATTTATGATATTATTGATTAAGTAAATTAAATTAATTAACTTTAGTTATTTTATAATAAAGAATCAAACTATTATTTTCTAATAAATATATTAAGTAAAGGTTATTATGCTAGTTATAGGAAGAATTAAATTAAATTAAAAAATATGAAATTCCAAAATTTTGATTAAATTTAAAGAATAAAACTATAAATATTTTTATTTTTGTTAAATATCACCACTTTAATTTACTTTTATTTACGCATTATTTGATATGATAAAAATTTAAAAATAAATAACATATTTAATTAAAAAAATATTGGTGATTGTTTGATATGTAACTATGTTAAATACTTTTGAAAATAAAACTTTTTTCCGATTTATACATGACAGCCGAGAGAATAATTATTTGTCGTAAATGATATTATTGATTAAATAATTTAAATTAATTAACTTTGGTTATCCTATAACAAACAATACTACTATTATTTTCTAATAAATACATTAACTAAATGTTATTATGTTAGTTATCGTAAGAATTGAATTAAGTAAAAAAAGTTAAAAAAAATCCAAAATCTTGATTAAATTTAAAAAATAAAACAATAAATTTTTTTCTTAAAATGCCACCACTTTATTTTATTGTTATTTGTCCGTTATTTTATATGATGAAAATTTAAAAATAAATAATATATTTAATAAGAATAAATATTGTTAATTGTTTGATATGTGACTATATTAAATATTTTTTAATTTTTTTCCAGAACGGTTCACCCATGATGGCCTAGAGAATAATTATTTTTGATAAATAATAATTGTAGTTTCTATCATTAAAAAATGAAATTAAATCTAATTCAGATTATGATATAGTGAGTAAGTAATTTAAAACAATATTGAAACAAAAATCATTTTTATAAATTAATTTTAATTTTTATCTCTATCATAACTAAAAATATTTTATTTATGATATTATTGATTAAGTAAATTAAATTAATTAACTTTGATTGTCCTATAACAAAGAATCAAACTATAATTTCCTAATAAATATATTAATTAAATATTATTATATTGATTATGGTAACAATTAAATTAAATAAAAAGAGTTTAAAATTTCAAATCTTGATTAAATTTAAATAATAAAACTATAAATATGTTTATTTTTAAAAAATGTCACCATTTCATTTTGACTGTTATTTACCCATTATTTTATATGATGTAAATTTAAAAATAAAGAATATATTTAATAAAAATAAATATTGATAATAGTTTGATATATAATTGTGTTAAAAACTTTTTTAATTTTCTTTTCTCATAACGGTTCACTCGTGATGGCTCAAAGAATAATTATTTTCAATAAATGATAATTATAATTTTTATCATTAAAAAATGAAATTAAAACTAATTTATGATATAGTGAGTAAATAATTTAAAACTTTTTTATAAAAAAAGTAAAAATTGTTCCCATTTAGTGTTAAAATTAAATCAAATTGTTCCTCAAATTGGAGATGAGACGTTGCACATCATAAATCCATTTAGTGTTAAAATTTTGTTCGCATTCTGCTCTTTCTCTTTGGAAGTTATTCATCATTCCCCGAATCAATCACCTATAAGACCACAGATTAATGTAATTCTTGGTTTTCTTTTCAATTAACATGCCTTATTTGTGTGACAAAAATGATAAATAATACAGAACAAAGAATAAAATTGAAAGGTAGTTTCTAACAGCTATAAATTTCACAGAATATTAAGTAAAGCATTGCTATATTAATTTTAGACAATCTAGAAAAATAATGATAGAAGTGCACCAGTCAATTCTTGTTCTTGATACGTTTCTCTTACTTCTCTCTATCCTCTTTGTTACATTAACTAAATATTATTATCCTGATTACTGTAATAATTGAAATAATAAAAAGAATTAAAAAATTTAAAATCTTTATTAAATTTAAATAATAAAACTATAAATATTTTTTTTATTTAAAATGAAATCACTATATTTTACTGTTATTTATCCATTATTTTATATGACCAAATTTTAAAACAAATAATATATTTAAAAAAATAAATTTTCTCTATACGTACATGTTCGCTTAGTTATGCTCCGCTATATTGTATTAATTAATTTTAATTTTAATATGTATCATTACTAAAAAAATTTTATTTATGATATTATTGATAAAGTATTTTAAATAAATAAATTTTGATTATTTTATAACAAATAATCAAACTATAAATTTTCTAATAAATAAATTAAATAAGTGTTCTTATGTTGGTTATCGTAACAATTAAATTTTAAAAAAAAGAGTTTAAGCTTTATATATATATAATAAAACCATGAAAATTAAAAAATAAAATTACAATGAATGAAGTAATAAATTCTGAATATATTCTTATTGGTCATTGTAAGGGTTTAAAAATTAGGATCGTAAATACAATAAATTGAAAAAATATTAAAAATTATTTATGCGATAAATTTGGTGTGATTAAAATACTAATTATTATAGTTTATTTATTTTTCCTATTAAATTCTATATTATAAATTAAATATACAACTTAAAAAATAAGAAATAAACTCTCTTTACTTTTAAATTAGATATTTATCAAATTTTATTATTTTTCTGTTTTGGATGTCATATATAGTAATGCCAATTTCGAAAAACAAATTACATACTACTACTACAAATAATATATTTAATTAAAATAAATATTGTTGGTTGTTTGATATATAACTATGTAAAATATTTTTTTAAAACAAACTATATTCCTGTAACGATTTACTTATAATGGCCTAGAGAATAATTATTTACCATAAATGATAATTGTAGTTTCTATCATAGAAAAATAAAATGAAGACTAATTAACATTAAGATAAAGTGAATAAGTAATTTAAAACTTTCTTGTAGGAAAAATCATTTTTATAAGTTGATTATAATTTTTATCTCTATCATGACTAAAAAAAAATTATTTATGATATTAGTGATAAAGTAATTTAAATAAATTAATTTTAGTTGTCCTATAACAAAGTCTCAAACTATTATTTTCTAATCAATATATTAACTAATTGTTATTATGTTGATTATCGTAACAATTGAATTAAATAAAAAGAGTTTAAAATTTGCAAATCTTGATTTAATTTAAATAATAAAACTACAATTTTTTTTTATTTTTTTAAAATGTCACCACTTTATTTTACTGTTATTTACACATTATTTTATATGATGAAATTTAAAACCAAATAATATATTTAATAAAAAAAATATTGTTGATTGTTTGATATATAACGGTGTTAAATTTTTTTTTAAAACTTTTTTTGCATAACGGTTCATTCATGATGACTTAGAGAACAATTATTTCCCGTAAATGATAATTGTAGTTTCTATCATTAAAAAAAATAAAATGAACACTAATTTACATTATGATATAGTGAATAAGTAATTTAAAACTTTTTTCTAACAAAAACCATTTTATAAGTTAATTATAATTTTTATCTTTATCAACTAAAAATATTTTTATTTATTATATTAGTGATAAAGTAATTTAAATTAATTAATTTTAGTTATCCTATAACAAAGAAGCAAACTATAATTTTTTAATAAATATATTAGCTAAATGTTATTATGTTGGTTAAGTAACAATTGGACGGTTTAAAATTTGAAGAAAAAAGTGAGGTAGTTAGAAGTTTTAAAATTTACAAATTGAATTTTTTTAAAAAAAAGTGGCTTGGTAAAACAAATAGAAGAGAATAGCCTGCGGTATCATTAAAAGACATTTACGTAATATCATTTATATTATGTTATGGTATTTTTATTCCGCTAAATATTATATATTGTCACAATTTTCTTGTGCTAAAATTATTATATCATGTATTCTAATAATTAGTTTAGTATTTTATTTTAGAATACACGTTAATATATAATCTCTTTTTTTACTTCTTGTTACTTTAGAATAATTGTATCTTATTATGTATTAATATATATATATATATATATATATATATATATATATATATGTCATTGAATAATTTAATTTTAGTGTGGCCACCTTTTTTTTCAATATATATTTTAAACCAAGTGGAAAGGCTGGTTGAATATCTCAATATATATTTAAAATAAAATTATGTTTCAGTTATGTTATATTTTGTGGTACAAAAATCAGAAGCATTATTAGTCGTTTGAGCCATCTAAGATCATTGTGAATATCAAATTTTTCTTCTAAGTAACTTAATTGCTTATCAAGTTCATATTTGAAAAATACTTTATATATACACTAATTGGCATAGAGTTATAATATCAAGTTCATTGTGAATATCAAATTACTTTATCAATTATGTTATACTAACTAATTGGCATAGAGTTCATATTTTTTTATATATACACATGTTTATTAATCAAATCATTGCTAAAATACTTAAAGACACATAATTATATATGAATCATGTTACATTGAATCAGCCAGAGTGAGTTCCTTTCTCACGGCTGAAAATATCCTTCCTAAATAATCTATAAATACTAAGGAGTATTTAAATCTTGTAATTCAATGTAATTCTGCTAAGTCTCCTTGACTTAATTCACCAACTTGTTTTTCTCGGAAAAAAATAGGAAGAGAGTGCAGTTTCTAACTTCACTATGCCACTAATGACTTCACAGAAAATAAGAAAATAAGCAGCATTCTTGTCTCAAAGGTGCGTCCACAGGTTGACATCCGATCCAACCTAGCAGTAAGTCAAACAACACAAGTCAAATAATCGAGTTATCAGCCGCCAGTTATTTTTCAACTTTAGGCTTGAAGACTATTTTTAATTTTCAAATCCCCGTGCTTACTTTTTTTCCTTTCTAATACTTCTTTAAATGGATAATGTACAACAGTTAGAATGTTTAAATCCATAATGATTAACAACACAAATGGCAGAAAATAGTCAAATAAGTAGCTACATGATGCCTACATTCTCAATGTCCAGAATTCATAATAGAAGAAAATTAGAACAACAATTACCGTAAACGAAGTTCCAAATGTAGACACTTGACCAAAAGACAAATCACCCTCTGGGAAAGCTCTCAATGCCTGAACTTACTGATATTAGAAATGAATAATATATTTGGTCCAAGTTACTATGCGAAATCCAAATTGCAGAAATTATATTTTAAATGCCTAACATTTAATATATTGCAAAAGATTTCCAAAGGGTTCAATCCAATCCACAGCACGTATGAAAACGTCCCAAAATTATACCAGAAAATGCAATTAGAGTGAGTAGAACTTAACCAAACTAACTCAAAGTAAGAGGATAAAATAGGATTCCTTTAAGGAAAGAAACTTCATTATACAATAAGGCCCTCTAGATGCAGGGGTACTCACAAAATTAAATCGACGTAATTAAACAGTTATTTAACAGATTAAACTTTAATTGATCCTCGCAACCCAGTCACCTTTGTCAATATAATAATAATATATGAGAAAATCAAATTAATAAAACTTTATTTTCTAGCACACAAAAAAAAAAAAAAACAGAACATAGCATAGCAGCAGACAATTAATACCAAGAAGGAAATTGAAAGACCGAAAGAATAGATGAAGGAAACTTAATCATAAAAATCTATATTTTTTGTCTACATATCAAATGTAATTTATAGAAGAATCGAACAACAAATTTCTTATAGAAACTAAACAGCAACAAATTTCTTTGTTAGTTAAACCATTTTCAAGGTTAACAAAATGTCAACATGAAAGCTACACATAGTTTTGGTGCAAAGTGTCATTAATAGGAACCAAAAGCACTGAATTCTTACACGTTCTGCAAGACTATGGCTGTCAGTGGCTTGGAGACATTACCTCTTCTTACCTGTTGTATTCATCAGTGCTAGCAACATTACCTCAACACTTCCGTTTCTTTTGCTTGTATACAGGTCCAAAACCACCTTCTCTTATTTTCTGTGATCAAAGAATATTTTTCTAACATTCATGGTTAAGCTCTGAACAACTTGATTCCAATGGTCTCGTATATTTTTCTCCATAGCAGGGAAGATTATAGGCAGTATCACTTTCCTGTTTTGTAAGATCAAATTTCAAATATGATAATTGTTCCACAGAAACAATGGTCGTTCAGCTACCTGCCAACAAAATGAAGTCAACATCAAATCTAATTCAATAAATCCTTCGTAGATTTTAATTTGAACACATGCTTTCATATAACACTTAAGCCGTGTTTCATTGTTTCTTTGAATCTTTTGAGACTAAAGTATGTTGTATTGTAGCATTGCAGCTTAATATTTTGTTGGCAACATAAGTTCAACTTTCAAGCAAAATCCAATAATCATTTCATATGA
>QARZ01039580.1:8692-30709 GCA_013407115.1 Glycine latifolia
AAACCGACTAGAATCGTATGTTATATGATCAAATTCCGTAGAAAAAAAAAAAAAATTTTTTCGTAACATAATAGCGTAAACGATTAAATACGAACAACGTAATTATTAAGAATAGTTAAATAAACGGAGTCGTTATAGAGAGCTACTGGGTTACTAATGCGGATGATCTCGGACTTTCTCGGGAAAAGAGCCATCGGGTTCACTAACTCGGATGAGCTCGTGTCTTCTCGAGAATAGAGCCACCGGGGCTTCTACTTGGTTGTGTTTGTGTTCTTTCTTCTAGAACGACCAAGTTTCCATACACGTGTCGTCTCTAGAAACTCATTTGTTCCTTTCCTTAGAGAGAGACCGGGTTCCTTACCTAGGGTGAGCTGTTCTTTTTAGAACTGCTAAGTCCAAGCCCTTTCTTTATGAGCTACCAGGTTCCTTACGCGGCAGAGCTCGTATGTTCCTGGCAAAAGAGCTACCGGTTTACCTACTCGGGAGAGCTCGTATGTTCCTGGGAAAAGAGCTACCGGGTTCCCTTAAAACCTTGTATATGTTGTTGATAAAACATAACCAAGTATTACAAGCGCTATCGAATTAATCGATTACGACGCTCATGTAATCAATTGCATAAGAGATGAACCCAGCCTTGGTATTTTATAGAAACCCAAGGATTACCTCATCGACTTCGTTCGACCTTGTTCGGATTCTTTCTTCAAGAGTTGTTATAGCTGAATAACAACTCGGACACCTAAAACCTCACACCACTTTACTTGAATGTTTGTGAATTACGTAAGTGATTACGTTGAGATTAGGCATTGTATTGGCTTGAGTTTTAATGTGTATGTACATGGGAGATGTATAGTGACACCAACTAGGAAGGAAGTGCTCCTGTGCCGGTCTATACAGTGATGCCCATGGTGGCCCTTATTTGGGGTAATGCGTATGTACATGGGAGATGTATAGTGACACCAGCCAGGAAGGAAGTGCTCCTGCTCTGGTCTATACAGTGATGCCCATGTGGCCCTTGTTTGGGGTAATGCGTATGTACATGGGAGATGTATAGTGACACCAGCCAGGAAGGAAGTGCTCCTGCGCCGGTATATACAGTGGTGCCCATGAGAGATATACCTTGTTTGGGGTAATGCGTATGTACATGGGAGATGTATAGTGACACCAACTAGGAAAGGAGTGCTCTTGCGCTGGTCTATATAGTGGTGCCCATGAGAAACATACTTCATGCATGACGAAAATAGGATGATTGACTATAGAGTACAGGAAGTACTGGGGGGCCATTGCTGTAGTGTATATAAGAAACGTATTTTGTGTTGTTCAATTGAGTCATGTTTGTTTAAGTGATGAATTATCTAATTTTTTTTAGGAGACATAGTAGAAGTTTTTAGCCGTCATTATTTTAAAACTTAAAAGTTAATAAAACACGAATGTTTTTTATGAATAAAAGAAAGGATCAAAATGAAAATTTTTGAAAATATACATGATTAAAATGAAAAATTTAAAATTTAATGTATCAAAATAAAAAAAATACTAATACATAAAAGGTGACATTTAACTAATTTTCTAAGTATAAAGAAGAGTATAATGAGTAAGTCGAAAGTAATCTTCTGAAGGTTTGATGTTGTAATTAAGTATCAACATTGGAATTAGGTATATAATTTGTTTGAAAAGATTGGAAGTTGTTCAAATGCATGGTCAAATAAGGTTTTGATCGCTATGTGAAAGACTTATTGGAAATATAATGTCTATTTCGATTGAGTAATCGTAATATGGAAGTTGACAAAGGAAGTTACTTGGTTAAATATTTAGAAAATCTCTAAGAATTGAATGAATTCGACATGTGAAAGAGTTATGGAAGGCATAGAGCATTCATTGACATCAACAAATTCATGTTGAAGACATGTAATTCTTAAACGTGCAATCGAAGATGATTATCAGTGAAATTCATACAATGTGACATTACAAGATGCATGTTATTGCATCCCCTCCACCTGTGAACATCAACATATGGAAGTGAACATCAAAACCAAGGTCATAATGTTTGCAGCTAATTAAAAAAAAAGCATAAACATGGAAACTAAGTGCCCAATTTCCAAAATAGCTAGAGATTGAATCAAAAAGTAATAAATTAACCAAGGGGTGTGATAAAAACATCAACAAACTACAAGAAAATGACCACAACCATAAAATTGACAACATGGATTATTCTTCATCCAAGATGTCAACAATAGGGCTTCATCCTCAAAATAGCTCATAACGCGTGTTCTCCTTTAATTCTACGAAATAGAAGCATACAATGGCATTTTGTTGGAAGATCCCATTCATCCTTTCAAAATCAATTTTCAAGAAGAATTTCTATAGACAAGCTTAAAGAAGAATATGAAAGTTTCTCCCACTACTAGAAAAGCGGTCTTTTACGACACACCTTCTAAGGCGGTTCCCAAAAACCATCTTAGAATGTTAGGCAGTGGCAATTTTGTAAATAATACGATATGTACGATGACGATTTTATAATAACTGTCTTAGAAGTGCAGTGTTCAAAGATGGTTATTTTAAAACCGTCTTTAAATTTGAGCTTCCTTGTCTTTCTCTCTCATCATTCAAATTTTAAATCACGAAACCCGAAGCAAGGTGTGGTTGTTTGGCTTCCTTTCTCTTTTTCTCTCACAGCCTTTTCTTCCTTGGTATTCCCTTTCTCTTCCTTGTTGTCTCTCCTTGGACTCAACAGAGAGAACGATCTTTGTGTCTCCGTGTCTCCAAGTCCTTTGTTTTACACTACTACTCGAGACTTCATTTTCTGAATATAAATACGAGACTTTCGTGTTCCCAAAATGAAGCTTCGGAGATTTCACTGTGCGTCTTTCTAGGGTTTCTGGTGCTGTTCCTTTCACCACCGCCGTCAATGGCGAAATTCATGGTGGAGAAGAACAGCTTGACGGTGACGTTGCCGGACAACATTAAGGGCACACACGATAGCGCAATTGGGAACTTCGGGATGTGAACGTGTTGTACCCAAAGGACAACAAAAAAGGTTGCAAGGAGTTCGATGAGTATGGCATTTCCTACAAATCCAAACCCGGTGCTCTTCCCACTATCGTTTTTCTCGATCGAGGAAGTAAGATTCCCTTACCTTGATTTTTTTACATGTCTGATTTTAAGGTTTCAGGTTCTGCTGCTGGTCTGATTTTAGGGTGTAATTTTTGTTTCTGTGGTTTTGTTTTGCTTGAGAAGTGTTTTTGGTTCCTTGGTTGAATATTTTGCTTGTTGGTTTGAGCAAAAGTTGTTTTCTTTTTGTCGACTTAGGTGCACTGCCTTGATGTTTGGTTCATGGGGTTTTGCTTATTTGCTTGCTCTTGCTCATCACAAATGTTGATGCCTTCTCTCACTTCTTGGTATGGTGTCCTACTCTAGAGGCTTGCACATTGTTGCCTTCTCAGTAATACCCTTAAGATGTCATCTTTGCTTGAAACAATTCATATTTGAGCAGTGACATGCAAAAAGAAGAAAATGAAATGTGAGGATATGATGATATTGCCACCCAATTTTACTGGTTAAACATTACATCTTTTTTAATGATTTATATCAATTTGATTGTTTCTTCACTTGATTTCTGTTCTTGTCCTTTTTGTTTCTTTTGGGAAAATAATTGTCTTTTTAAGTTTTAACCATCTACCTTTCCTCATTGCCTTGCTGGTTGCACTGTGATTTGTGACTCTTGACAGATTATAATTTGCATTGACTTTTGTGTTGATCTGCTAAATTGCAGAACCTTTGCAGGATTGTGGAATGATAAGGATAGATGATTCAGATAGAATGTTGAGAATGAAAGTTAATCAATGAGCTGATCATTTAGGAAATGCAAACCAAATTTCTGAAAGTCATCTTCCTCAAACAGACCTCTCTGATCAGCATACTTGGGGACACACGGAAACTGTGAAGCAAACTGTGTACCAAAGATGTCGCTCAACTTCTGCCACAAGTAAAAGATTTTGCTTATAAAATGCATTATTTTACTATTTTAGCTTGCTTTAATTCATTGTCCTTGTGTATGTTTTGTCAATTGTTACCAGAAATAAGACTCAATTTATTGGTGGGCATGATATGACTTATAATAGATTTATTGGCCTTTTTCTAAATATTGATTTAGTTATTAATACTGGGTTTGTGTATTTCTATTTAATTTTTTTTTAAAAGACCTTAAACAAAGTCGGTTCTAAGGAAACCATCTTAGAATGTCCACATTCTAAGACGGTTTTTCCTAAAAACTGTCTTAGTTTAAGTTTATTTAATTTTTTTAATAAAGCACATTAAACTAAGAAGGTTTTACAGAAAACCGTCTTAAAATGTCTACATTCTAAGATGATTTTTCCTAAAACTGTCTTAGTTTCAATTTTTTTTTAAAAAACACATTAAACTAAGACTGTTCCCTTGAGGAGCCATCTTAGAATCGTTTGTTACAAAGACGGTTTTGGAACCGTCTTCGAAAATGATGATCTTTTATGTCGCTGAATACAAAGACGATTGGAGAACCGTCTTTGAAGGAGTAAAAGAACCGACTTAAAATAGCGATTTCGTAGTAGTGTCTCTACTCTTCGAAGCCCTAATTAATTTTAGTTGATTCAAAGTAAAAGAATTAACCAAATGCAGTACATAATATATGGACACATAAGTAAAGCCTTCTTAGTGACAAATCATCTCCACATAACTATGTGGGAAAAAATAATTAAGTTAATGAATGGACACATAGTTGGTCATACAGGATAAAATGTTAAAAATATGATAGACGCACTAATGAAAATTCTTGATGGTAAAAGTGATGATATTTGAGAGACTTAGTAGGCACAATTGAAAATGAAGGGAGTCACTTCACACAATAGTTATGTATGGGAGAAAAAATGTTTTTATTTATTTATAACAAATTCTTTATTATTTGATGTTGTACTTGATATGATGTGTATTTAGTTATGTTACACTAGTAATTATTCTAAAGTGTAATGTATTGTGCATGTCTAGATTCATATCCATCATGAGAAAGTGGTAATAAAAATAATTTTAAATTTTATTAGAATGAAAATTAAAATTAAATTTGATCATGTTTATATGAAAATAAATATTTCATTGTATATAGGCTCAAATATGTTTTCATCATGGTAAAATTTGCAAAATTTGAATATTGTTTGTATAATTTTTTTTTGTCTATTTTTTGTTCTCCTAAAATTATAATGTGTTATTTTTTGTCCAAAAAAAGATTTGAATATTCAAAATTATATGTATAACTTTTTCACATCAGTTATATGTATAATCAATGTAAAGAATTACCTTTACATTGATTATAGGTTGAACCTTATTTTAGACAAACAAAATGGTACATTATAATTTGATGAAAACGAAATTTTTTAAAGAAATAAAATATAAATTTTATCAATTCATAAAGATGAAAAATATATTTTAAATTTTTATAATAAAAAATCATAATTCATGATGCTCAGGGTCGAAAACTTTACATATTATACTTTTTTTATGACTAAATAAAATACAAAAGTATATGCTTGCACATATTTTATAAATACTAGAACTGTTCATATTAGGCTGTAACGCTAGTGGGGTTCACAAATATGCCTTGGTGGGAACGAGTCCTGCATATACAGCAGCCAGGTAGGATGAATTGTCTATGGATCTTGTACCCCTGATATGTGCCAAATGCACTAAGAGCCTCAATCCATGCCATGATCCGTGTTAATTCCAATACGCAACACATGATCCAACCCCGCACCAGCTTGAACCCGAAGAATAGACAAAAGTTGAGGTGTCGCTATCGGTTTTGGTTTGTGTTTCGTTGAAGAAATTAATGATAACTAAGGAGTAAAATATATCCATATATGAAGTCTCTTGAAGAAGTCAAGGGCCAATGTAATCTTGGGCCGTTGATCACAACGATTTATCCATCACAAGAACACTTGGCACCTTACACGTGCCTCCAGTGAGTTGTTTTTTAATGTCACGATGCTATCTGACAGATGAAAGTGATGAATATAGAAGAATGCATTTGTGATTATTATAATGTTATGAATTTAAAGTGGAAAACGGGTTGGTTCACTTACATTCGAGGAGGAGGAAGACCAATTATAAATCATTATTTATATTAAAAAAAAATTCGTAAGCTTCCTATATACGATTCTAATTTTTTATATTAAACATGCGATTTTTATTTATTTGTAAGGATAGAAGATATATCAAAAATATTATAATAATAAAATTTATTTAACCAATATCACATTGATATTAAACATTGATTATGTATGTATTTAATTTAATTTACTTTCAAAAAATAAATACTTTTTTTTATAATTTTAAATTATACTTAAATTTAATTATTCTCAAATGAAAATTAAGTAAATTAATGTACTGCATTAGCTCTTTTCATAGGGACATCACCTTTATATATATATCCATTTATCAGCTTTAATTCGCCATGAGAAAATATTTGTTTGAAAGTAAATATTTGGTTATCATTTAAATAGTGAAAATCTATTATGATACGATAATAATTCGTTAAATAATAAATAATACACCAATAAATTATTGGTCCAAATGATACTAAAGGTCTCAAATTCGACTTTCAGCAAAATTTAGTGAACAACAAAATTAATAAATACTAAAACCAATATCACGTAAAAAAAAAAAACAATAAATAACAAACTATACATTAGTATTGGATAAACGTTTAAACTCATTGTATTATGAAATTATATAATTTATAGGGATATATAAATGTACACTAATTTGTTTTGTATAAAAAGTACATCAATAAATTATAGCTTTAATTATTTTAAAATACACTTAAAATGTAACTTGTTATATATATTTTTAATAAATATATGTACGTTAAGAAATGTTTGCGAGACGTGACACAAATGTAAACTCAGAATCACTAAAACACATGACCAAGGATTAAACTGAAATAATTCCATCTTAGACGATAGGTGTATATTCTTAACATGCTCTTTCTAAAAATCAAGTAATTATATATATATATATATATATATATATATTATAATTAAATAAAATTAGATAGCAAATACAACTTTATTAGATAAAGTTAAAAAAAAAAATACTATCATTCGATCACAATTATTATATATAATAAATTTATTAACTTTTATAATAACTAAAGTTAAAACTCATATAAAAATAATTTATAATTCAATAACATTCTAAAATAATTTTATATACTCAATACTTCATCATTAAACTCAATTTTAAATTTTAAAAAATAAAATTTAACCAACCATATACAAAATTGTTGCACTGTCATAGAATAATGGTGCAGGAATACCCTTTTCATTTTGCTTTTAACTATCAACTACTGGATTTTTTTATATTTAATTATATATTGGAACTAATAAAATTCGATCTTATCTAACAAGAAAGACAGCTTAAGAGTCTATGATAGGATTTTAAACATCTTAAAAATGTAATATTAATGTATGGATTATATAATATTCCTTTTGTATGGATCCATAATAAAATTCCTTTTTGGTCCAAGAAAGCAGAAACACACAAAAGGAATTAACAACTTTTTAATTGGTTGGGATTGATAAGAACCACAGATAGCCGCGGCCAATTGAAGCTTATTGAGACTGGCTCCATCAATAAACCTCTATTTCTAGTCACCTTTCATTTCTTCTCCTACCTGTTCACGTTTCTTGAGTTTTCTTATCTTACCCCACTACGTTCCTATACTTTAGGTTTTTTTTTTACTTTTTTCTCCTCAAGCGTTTCTCCCTACATTATATATACCCCCACGCCTCTCAAAAAGAAAAAAATTAGTTGCTACATGTAACACGTTTTCATTAATATCTCTCTCTTTATCTGTCATGTCTTCGTCTCTCCACTCTAATTACTTTTGATTATCTATAGAAAAGAGTGTTGATAACATATATTTTTAACAATTTTTCATTAACACATTTTATTTTTGCACAAAATTTATTAAAAGCTATAAAAACAGAAAAAAGATACGTTAAATAAGATATAAGATTAACAAAAATTGTAATTTTTAATAAATTTCAGTTAAAGAATGTTAAAAAGAACGTCTCTGATAATGTACAACAAACTTTTCTCATAATAATAATCATCCATTCTGATTTAGGAATGAATTGGTATTAAAATAGAGAGAAATATAAACTAAATATAAAGAGAGAAAATTGAGAAATATGATAAGTAATGTAACAAAAAAAGAGAAATAAAAAGAGAACATGACGAAAATAAATGAATGAAAAAGTAATTATATGTTGAGTATTCTTCTCAATTATTTTAGGCGTTGAAAAGAAAATATTGGATTGTTAGTGGAAAATTATTTTACATTAAATAATATACTATTTGAAAATTCAAAACATAAAATTTGATGAAATGGGAAATAGTCTATAGAGATGATGTATCAAAATTGGAAAGCAGAAATCCAACTGAGCAAGTAACTATAAGAATATAACACGCGCCTTGCGTGAGGATTATTTGGCTGGTTTGTTGTTGGAAAAGATGATTCGATGGCCTAATTATTATAGTTTATAAACAGAAAGCGTTTCTTTTAAAGATTGGATATCGTAGAAGTTTCCCTAAAATTCGTACAACAAAATTATATTTAGTTGGATCAAAGGAGAGTTGGAGTCAAATTCTTTCCAATAATGATGAGGTATATCTCAGGAAAACAATTGCAATTTGATTCTTTTAAAAGATTTATTTTAAACAAAAGTAAGAAGTTATATCTATTATTAAAAATAAATGAGATTATAATTTAATGCATGTGTAATAAATCATGCAACTATTTAAATATTAACCGTAATGATCAAAAAATATTTGACGAATCCAATTGATTTTTCTGACAGCAAATATATATATAATACCTATAACGATAATAAAGGTGTACTTAGGTGAGAGATTAAACAAACAAAGGCGTCCTTTCATCGCGTTCACATCCTCTTTCACAATTATAATTAGCCATGAGTTCTGATCATTACTCGCAAAATATGGTAACTTCATTAACAAACCAAAGTAGGTTTGAGGAACAGTTTTATTTTGGAGCTGTTACACGAATATTCAAACTCGGGGGTCACTATCAGGAGTCAGTAACTTGAAATGTCAAGTTCCTTAAATCTTAGGTCCCTAAATTTTAGCCTCAAGTATACCTTATATACATGCCATCCATGTGGCATTAATTCAAGGCAAGTGGTCCGAAATAATGTGTTGGAAAACCATAATATAAAAAATATGTCACGTTCTCAATGGACAATGAATTATTGGTTTGGTTGGACAAAGATGCAAATAGACATGAAGACACCAAAAAGATAACAGCCACGAGTCTCCGCTTTCCATTCCTAAGATTTTCAAACAAATTTTCGATAGCCATGTAATAATAATTACTCCTTTGATAATTATTAAGCTTTTTCATGTATGTTTTTTCCACTCATAATTAATCAAGATCTTATAAGTTAATTATTATAAAAATTAACAGATTTAACATATATGACAATTTATACTTAGATGACAATATTATTATATTTAATTTGACATTTTTTTTTGTATTTTCAAAAAAAGTTAAAATATTAAAAAATAACCACACCTACAAACAACATCAATAATAACCTTATGTAGTGACTGGTCCACTAGTTTTACTTTGTCAATCATACACAACAAATGTCATAATTTTAACCAAAGTGGCGAATACTTTGAATTTTTCCATTTATAGGCTAGGTGGCTAGCTTTGTTCCAATCCAAAACATTTTTTTTTTTGCCTGAAGGTTGTCAACTTCAGACATTGATCAGTTTATCTGCCTCAACTATTTTGTGTGTGTGTTGTTCCAATGGGTGAGGAATCTAGTTTGCTTCAAGAAAGCACATCAATCATTGACACCAGTATGGTGGAAGAGGTTGAAGAAAGGGATCCAGAAAGCAATCCATTGAATGAGCCACTTCTCAAGAGGAACAGGACTTTGTCTTCCAGTCCACTTGCTCTTGTTGGAGCAAAAGTTTCCTACATAGAAAGCTTGGACTATGAGTAAGAACCCAGAATAAGGCATCATCCATGCTCAATTATCATGGTAACTTGGCACTTTGTGTCTTCTCTCCAAAAAGAGTTACTCATTTTGAAGAGGCTTTTCTATATGCAGGATCAATGAGAATGACCTGTTCAAACAAGATTGGAGGAGCAGATCAAGAACTCAAGTGTTGCAATACATATTCTGGAAATGGACGTTGGCATTCCTTGTTGGACTTCTTACTGGTGTCATAGCCACTCTTATCAATCTTGCTGTTGAGAACATTGCAGGGTACAAGTTTCTTGCTGTTGTCAACTTTATCCAAAAAGAAAGGTCAGATCAGCCCTTCCTCACCTTCTATTCTTTCTAATAACGAAAAATTTTGTTTCCTTTTTCGTGCGAATAAATAGTTTGGAAGATATCCAGCTTTAGTTATATCATACAGGTTTTATAGTTTGGAAAATTTAATAGGAAGGATAAAACTTACACATGTAGTTCCTTAAGTGCTTTTGGTGTTGTTTTTGAATCAGAATTAGAGTTTCACCTAGATAATCCGGGTGATAAAGGTTTGCGTTAAAGGTCAACATAGACTGTTGAGGTGAAACTCCAATTCTAATTGGAAAACAATACTAAAAGCATCTATGGAATTGTATCCAAGTTTTGTCCTATTAGGAATTGTATGTAAACTGTGAATGAATATGGTTATATGGATATGTGGTGCAGGTACTTAACAGGTTTCCTATATTTCACGGGCATTAATTTCCTTTTGACATTTGTTGCTTCTATTCTCTGTGTGTGTTTTGCACCCACAGCAGCTGGGCCTGGAATACCTGAAATCAAAGCTTATCTTAATGGTGTTGATACTCCCAACATGTATGGTGCCACAACATTGTTTGTTAAGGTTAGTTTGCTATGTTATATGTTGCATTGTCCGCCTCAATTCTTTAACTTCTGATTCACTCTCATAATCATAAAGAAGAATATGAAACTTTATACATAAGGATTCGTTTAGGTTATCTTGATAGTTTTTTTGGAGGGTTGGGAAAGAGGGTCATCAAGGAACAAAAATAAAAGACAATTATGATGAATTCCAAGTGTCGGTGCTTCAACTTCATCATGGATCACTTCTTTCATTAATTTCCCCATTGGCTACCATTCTGTTGCTGTACAGTGAGCTGTAAAGCTAGTACACTTGTCTTAAGGAATTGGGACAAATTTTTCGTTATTGGCACCACTGAATTCTGGAATGGTTTCTTATAACAGATCGGCATTTATGGAATTCAAACCTTAACATTTGCACTTGTCTAAGATGAATGACAGTAATGGGGTCAATAATAGTATTCTCTTTACAAATGTGTCTCGTCAAACCAAAAAATGTAGCAATATTGGTAAAAGAACAAAACATCATATGATCTCAATGTCATTGCTATAATGCAAAGTTGCAAACAATGTACAACATTTTATATTTAGGTAGCATTGCATAACCAATGTCCTGAGTAAATTTTTACCAATGTATTTGGTCTTGCAGATAATTGGAAGCATTGGAGCTGTATCTGCAGGCCTAGATTTAGGGAAAGAAGGGCCATTGGTACACATTGGAAGCTGCATTGCTTCCTTACTAGGCCAAGGAGGCCCTGACAATTACAGGATCAAGTGGCGCTGGCTGCGGTATTTCAACAACGACCGTGACCGTCGCGATCTTATTACTTGTGGTGCTTCTTCAGGGGTTTGTGCAGCTTTCAGGGCACCTGTGGGAGGAGTTCTCTTTGCTCTTGAAGAAGTGGCAACTTGGTGGAGAAGTGCTCTCCTCTGGAGAACATTTTTCAGCACAGCTGTGGTGGTGGTAGTGCTAAGGGCCACTATTGAACTTTGCCACAAAGGCAAGTGTGGTCTTTTTGGTGAAGGAGGGCTCATCATGTTTGATGTGAGCGATGTCCCTGTTGCATACCATGTGATGGATATCATCCCTGTTGTTATCATTGGAGTCCTTGGTGGGGTATTGGGAAGCTTTTACAACTATCTTCTCCATAAAGTCCTCCGTGTCTACAATCTCATCAATCAGTAAGCAACCTTATCTAATCTCAATATAAAAAAATATAACCTGTTCTATTGTTTCTTTTAAATAGTAAACTATATAATGCAAAAGAATATAAATTATCTGTAAATGAAATTAACAATGCTATAACTGAACTGTAGTCTTGTCACTTGTGGTTTGAGTGACAAGGAGATTTGTCCCTTAAATCTTGAGTTCAAATTATGAGAAAAATGTGCTAAGAGAGCTTAGAATATCCTTAAGTAGTCCACCCAATTATGGACGAGGAATTCTAACAATACATTGTCTAACGTGGAAGTTTATTGAAAATTATAAAATCATTAGTGAGACTCAGTAAATAAGAAGTGAGATCTACAAAAAATTGTGATTCTCAATAAATTTCAACCACTAATAGATAGTATGTTAAAATGAATGTTGCTAGCATTTCTCATTAAGGATTAGTCTGATTTGAAGTGCCATAAATTATAAAGAACGATTAAGTGCTCAATTGATCAGGCCTAGAATAAAAAGGAGCTAAGAAAAGGCAAACTAATTAAGGCATTATGAAGCTAACTTTTATCTTCTGACCACCGATTGCATCCTGGAGTACAATGAACAATGATGCCCTGCCAAGTGCTAGCAGAGCCCAAATTTGCTATTTGAGATTGTATGATTACTGATTAGTGAGTAAACTACTTCCAATCATTGCAGGAAAGGAAAAATGTACAAGCTCCTCCTCAGTCTTTCAGTTGCAATCTTCACATCAGCGTGCCAATATGGTCTCCCATTCCTAGCAAAATGTACCCCTTGTGATCCATCCCTCTCAGATGTGTGCCCCACCAACGGGCGTTCTGGAAACTTCAAACAATTCAACTGCCCAAAAGGCCACTACAATGATCTTGCTACTCTTCTGCTGACCACCAATGATGATGCTGTTAGAAACATATTCTCAACCAACACCCCTCTTGAATACCAACCCTCCTCCATCATAATTTTCTTTGCACTGTATTGCATACTAGGACTAATCACCTTTGGGATTGCTGTGCCATCAGGGCTCTTCCTCCCCATCATTCTCATGGGTTCCGGCTACGGTCGCCTTCTTGGCATGCTCATGGGGCCTCACACAAACATTGATCAAGGGCTGTTTGCAGTCCTTGGTGCAGCCTCACTAATGGCTGGATCCATGAGAATGACTGTGTCCCTTTGTGTGATCTTCCTTGAACTAACCAACAACCTTCTCCTACTACCAATAACCATGATTGTTCTCCTCATAGCTAAAACTGTTGGAGACAGCTTCAACCCAAGCATCTATGAGATCATATTGCACCTGAAAGGCCTCCCTTTCATGGATGCAAACCCTGAGCCATGGATGAGAAACCTCACTGTGGGAGAGCTTATTGATGTGAAGCCAGCAGTGGTTAGCTTCAAAGGAGTAGAAAAGGTGGCTAACATAGTCAATGCCTTGAAAAACACTACACATAATGGTTTTCCTGTGATGGATTGTGGGCTGGTGCCAACAACAGGACTGGCCAATGAGGCTACAGAACTGCATGGAATCATTCTAAGAGCACACCTTATCCAAGTGCTGAAGAAAAAGTGGTTCTTGAAGGAGAGAAGGAGAACTGAGGAATGGGAAGTTAGAGAAAAATTTACATGGGTGGAGCTGGCTGAGAGAGAAGGGAATATTGAAGATGCGGCTGTGACTAAAGAAGAAATGGAGATGTTTGTTGATTTGCATCCTCTCACCAATACTACACCCTTCACAGTGCTAGAGAGCATGTCAGTTGCAAAAGCAATGGTTCTCTTCAGACAAGTAGGACTTCGCCATATGCTTGTTGTGCCAAAGTATCAAGCTTCTGGGGTTAGTTTACTAAGCACATTACATTATGAACATTAATTCCATTCAAAAATTAAATTTTATATTATAGTCCTTTCTTTTTAAATTGAAAGTATTTCAAGCGATAAAAGAAAAATAATATGATTAAATATGTTTTTAGTATCAGTAAACTACATAATATTCGTGTTTAGTTCTTCAATAGTAAATTCTCCTTTTTATCCCTTATTCATGAAACTGTATGAAATGTGGTCTCTGTCTTTTTTAAAATCCATATTTTAGTCTTTAATTTATAAAAATAAACACCACATATACACATTTTCATATAGAAGGGATAAAAAAAAGATGATTTATTTTTTAGGAATATATGGTCTTACTTAAATACACTTAAGAACATATATAACCTAAAAGATAACCCCTTGATTAATATGTAGCTATGTAAAATAGCCATATATGACTAACCTTTTAATTATTCTCCTCGTAGGTATCTCCTGTGATTGGGATCCTGACCCGGCAAGATCTACTGGCATACAACATTCTAACAGTGTTTCCTCACCTGGCAAAATCAAAGAGGAAGTGAATCAAATATCAGTGAATTTATTGGGACTAGTCTCTCTATTCAGCTTGAAGCTTTTCCTCAGTTTTGCATTATTTGGGCCAATGCATGGAGAAGGATACAAGATACGACGATGTTAAAACATATTCAATTTTTCCTATTCTTACCACACGAGTTTTTATCAAGTAATGAAATTAAATCCCCTTCCCTACGGGTAAAATAACGTTAATAAAAACAATGTCAATAGTAAGTTTTCATTTTCCACTTGAGAAACTGCTACTAAAATCTTTCCACTTTTTTTTCCCATTCAAAATTAATGACCCTCGTTAATTTCCACTATTAAATACAACACCCTGGTCTTACATTATCTTACATCACCCTCGAGCTCGTTAATGTTTTATTTTTCCTCTTAAGCATCAACCAAGCAATATATGCCAAGAAGCTTGCATCCTTATCAAGGCATGGATCATTTGATGAAAATTCAAAGCAATAAAATAAATTCAATATTAAAGAAAAACATGAATTATATTAAAATTACAAAACACATAATTCAACGCATAGAATCAATTATCGCCCTAGTTATAAATTTTAGTTATTCATAATTATAAAGAAAATTCATAAAATCCAAAATTCTAAAAGGATCCATAACTAAAGGGAAAAACAAAGTAAAAGAATGGAAAAGCTTTGAGATAGACAACTTCAGCATCTTCATCAGAAACTCTTATGGTATTGCATAACTCCATGAAGGTAGACAAATGAATGTATGGATCTTTATGATCCATCTCTGCAAAGGGATGTGAGTCAATCGGATTGAGCAATGTTGGCTTAAACTCCACAACTTTGTTGCTGAAAGGAGGAATGACTACGTTGTTGTAATGCTTTGGTCCTTATTGGTAAACATAGTCACCAAGAGTCCTCCTTGGTGATCTATTTTCTTCTCCCCCTCCTTTATCAGCCATAATATAAATTACCGGTGGCTTTACTGGCGAAGGAGAATAAAAATAGAAGAAGATTCACTCGGTGACTTTTTAGTTGTTTGTTTCTTTTCCTTTATGTTATTCTTTTATGATCTTGGTAATTTTTGAATTTAAATAACAATTTATCTGCAAGAAATTTACCTTAAAAAGGAAAAAGAACAAAGTTGCAATAACTCGTAAGTACCGAGGTTAGTGAAAATAAAATATAACAAGAGAGAATTTATACAAAACCAAAATAAAGCAAATAACGAAAGTAAATAAAAAAAGTCCTACTAAACTGAAAAATTAAATCTAAAAGAATTGAGTAAGTGACTCAAGTCCTCGGCAACGGCGCCAGAAACTTGTTAGACTCTTGGCAAGCGTATCGATTGTCGTTGTAAGTTACAAAATTTATAAAAGTTCGTCTTCACAGAGACTTGAGCTACTTAGTTTTTCCAAATAAAACTTAACAGTTTAATAGTTATGTACAACGAGTATGGTCGAAGTTTTGATGGTTTTACGGAAATAACGAAAAATAACTAAAAAGTACAGAAACTAATAAAATGAAATTAATTGAAGAGAACATAGGATTGAGTTTCATCATTCATACCCTCAATATCCAATTAATATTACCATGTATAATCATTTTTTATTATTATTGATGCACACATTAATTCACCTCGAATCGATCCCTCGCAATCGAGAATTCTAAGGATATTTATCAAATATCGATCCCTCGCAAACGAAGTAAATAACTCAGCATTACAATCATAATCGCATGCTATTTGCAATCTAAATGTTATGTTCTATCCCTAGCAACGTAACGTAAAAAGTAAAATCATTCAATTCAAATTCTAAGAGTACTTTCCAGTTAAACTTAGAATCCAATTTCATGAAACTAGTGATCAAGTAGAATCAAGCATCAAGAACAAAATGAAATTACCAATAATAAATAGAAAAGACTTATGCATAAATAAATATTAAAAGAGATACTTAAGGGTAGAAGATTACATCCAATCCATAAGAGAAGCTAGCCAATCATTGTGGAGAGCACCTCCTTAATGGAAGAATTGATGAAGGGAACCATCACCGCTTCTTTCCGGCAGAGTTTCCACACTAATTCCTCACTTCTCTCACTCTCCTTAAGCTAAAATTACGTTCCTAAGCTTAGAAAATTCGTCCAAGGCTTCCCTTGGCCTTCCAAGCATGCTTCAATCTTCACCTTGCATGCCTATATATAGGATTTGGTCACCTGCTTAAGCTCACTCGCCCAGGCGAGCAATTTGGCCTTGTTTCACTCGTCTGAGCGAGTTAATACATCTTTCTGGAAGCCTCCACTCGCCTGGGCGAGTAAAATATACTAGTTCCACTCGCCTGGGCGAGTTAAAGCCTTAATAGTGAAGAAAGGTCATAGGCCTGGACGAGTTCAGGGCCTTTTTGCTTTTGACACCTCCCAAATTTGATTTTTATCCCCTTTTCATTTGCTTTGCTTGCTTGGATGCTTCGGATACCATCAGAACCTATCAAAATAAAAAAAATATGATTGAACTAATCTTCCAAAATAAAAAACAACCTTTATATAAGTACTAAATACAAATCAACTAGGTTTAGGACAAGTTTACAAACAAATTTACTGAAATAAAAAAGATAAGTGACAACATTGTAAACCTGATTTTAACTAAAATATGTCATTATCAATGATATAAAATATTGCAATGTATCAAATTAAAAAACCGAATATTTGAAATTTGCACAACAATTAATAACATATACTAACATAAGATAGTGTCCAAATTTACAGTTACAGTTAGAATGGGATCGGTGTTTCGTTCATATATGTGTTACTATGTTTATGATAACAATACTAGTAGTAGAATGTGCAAAATAGAAAAGACAAATAAAAGACTTGGGTAGGCATTATAGTTAATTTATCACAACCAACTTCCTCTTATGTGCAACAAAAGGAAATCTTTTTTAAAGCATGCATCTTCAACCAATTCTCACCTCATAAAATTTACATCTTGTGAGTAGAAACAGCTAGAATCAAAACCTTTAAGCCCAAACAGTTAGTGTTATTTATCTTTAACAACTCATTCTGTGCTAAGTCAAACCCAAATTTAAGTTTTTTTTTTATTTATCAAGATATAATACATCTAATATGTTTTGTTGTCTATTGAGCACAACTCTAATAATGATTGGTTTGAACCAATGACACCTCACGAATCTCAATGGTATATTAGTCAACGACAACTTTCCTTTCCTCCAGATGACATGTTTTAATTTAGGTTCTCTTCATTTTTCCAAATTTATTACCGTTAAATGTTGATATAGTCAAACCTTGGCCAATGTGACTTTGGCATACTCTTTTCGATTGGTTTACTTTATAAGAGAGTACTTGACATCTTATACCCCAAAAGAAACTATATATCAATGATTTACTTCAACTTTATTATTATCAACGGGTTTTACCTTTACCTTAATGGAACCCATTTGTATTCCTCTTTCCAAATTAAGGTTCATTTAACTTTGTTACGACGAAATGGTCCAGTTTGGGTCCCGCATGATATTCTTTGCACTTGGCTCTAGCAAACCATATTGAAATAGCTATATCTTATTGTAAAATTCTATATTAATTGGTAAATAGCCTAACTTAAAGTAGCCAACTAAATTAAACTTCACCGTAGGATGTTGCTAGCTTTGTTTAGCCCTTTTCTTGCTATATGTCATACCATGTTATCGACTTTGTTGGTTTTTAAGGATGGGAGTATGTTCCATAGAATTAAATCCATACGCATATGATTTGTGATTCTAAAATCCAAAACAGTTATGTAGAAATGTAATTTAAAATCTCTTAATAAAACTTACATAGATGAAGTGTAAATTAACCATTACCATGAAAAGAACTCTCATGAAATTTAATAACTTGTAAAGATAAATAAATTAATTCATTAATTGTCTAATGTTGGTTTTTATTCAACCCATAAATATAGTTCCCTTGGTCACCTACTACCACAAACAAATGGAGACAAAATTATCACTATATAAGTGACAATGTACTCACTCAATAGCTTGTATGTTGTATTGGCCTTTGCACTTAGTTTAAATCTGTTGATTAATACATCTCTATCTTTGGAAACTCCTCAAACGTCCTGGGGTCCTTCCAATTCAAAGCCATTGTTCACATACAGAAAATATCTCAGTGATTGTGCAAGCAACACTACTACAGGCGAGGTTTTCGATGACGGTTATAAACCCCCTACGACGACAGTTGTTGAATCGTCGTTGTTGCGCGTGTCATTGAAAATCATCACTTTCGACGACGCTTCAAAAAAACCGTATTTGTTGATTTTTTTAACCTACATACGAAGATGGTTTTTAGTCAAAACCGTCTTCGTATGTATGGATACAAAAACGGTTTTGGTAAAAAATTCGTCTTTGTTTCTCGTGTCTTTTTTTTTTTACGTACATACGAAGACGATTTTTAGCCAAAACCGTCTTTGTATGTATGGATACAAAGACGGTTTTGCTGAAAATCGTCTTTGTTTGTCGTGTCTTTTTTTTTTTTTTTACATACATACGAAGATGATTTTTAGCGAAAATCGTCTTTGTATGTATGGATACAAAGACGGTTTTGGCTAAAAATTGTCTTTGTTTCTCGTGTCTTATTATATTTTTTTTGCATATAAAAAAACACCACATTGAAGAATTTATATTCTATAAAATAAATAAGAAACCAATTAACAAATTATGTCAAATACAATGGCACTAAAATAAATAACAAACCATGATTTTATATAACATCATTAAAACAAATCTCCTACTTTATAACTTGCAACATCCTAGTGATCACACAATGAAAGTAACATATATGGCTAATATTACTGCTTCACAAGGTTTAATCATCATCAACCAAACCATTTGATGCTTGTTTTTAAACAAAAGATCATACTTATGAAGTATGAGTGTACAACATATTCTATATGCCTGAAAATATGCTGCAATCAAATCCTATAGATGCAACAATTGCAAATATCATATTTCTTTGACAGGCATAATTAAAATTCACCCTATAAAAGCCCAAGTTGATTCTTCAATTCTTCTTCAACATTCATGTCAGAAACTTTCTTGACCTTCTTTTTTTGAACCTGTTTAACTCACAGATAAGGACAGAATATGAATAAGTGACCTAGAAGACAGATCAATCATGTGAATTCATATTCATAAGAAAAGAAAAGAAAAGAAAAACTCATTAAAATGTAATCACATAACACATTCATTTTGAATATATGCACAAGCAAACACTAAGCACCATTTGTGGAAAGAAGGAACAAAGCACCATTAGCTATTTGGCACCATTTGATTTTGTTAATTTTCTCTTCTATTTCCAAACTCTTAAGATAGTCAAACTGAAACAACAATCACGTCATAAATGTTAACATTTTTGCTCTCTTCAATGCCTTATCTTTCAACTGCTGCAGAACTTGATGAGCAAATAACAATAACAATTGTTAAACATGCAATGGCTTTCCAAAAGAGTGTCTTTTAGATTGATTATACAAAATAGGCAATTAAGCTCTTGTTAATAAAATGA
This sequence comes from Glycine latifolia, assembly GCA_013407115.1. Taxonomy (NCBI): domain Eukaryota; kingdom Viridiplantae; phylum Streptophyta; class Magnoliopsida; order Fabales; family Fabaceae; genus Glycine; species Glycine latifolia. The sequence continues at coordinate 28,693 of QARZ01039580.1, forward strand.
GTGACCTTAGCATAGGATTTAGAAGACAACAATCCTATTACGTCCAAAACTTTTCCAACTACTTTCTCAACCTCCAATAAGGATTGAATCAATTGCAACTGTGCTCTTTTCTGCATTTTCTTCTGCAAGATAGATAATATATTTCATGAATTACAGGCACATTTCCAACGCATGAATATGCAAGTAGCACCCATGCATGCATTACAAGAAACTGGTTCCATTTACATACCTTCAACATCTTCAAAGAAGTGTTCATAAATTTCAAGGCCTCTTGGAGAGCACCAGTTAGTATCACTAGTGTCTGCAAGTCATCTGACATTTTTGTTTGAAACTCAACATTCAACTTCTTAATACATTCCTTGGCAGCCTCATTAATTTGAAGTACCTTTTCATTCTTCTAAGTTTCCCCTTGAAGTAATGGTGAAACAACATCTTTACAATCTTGAAGAGTCTAACAACCAAAAGAAGAAAAAAAACCACTCATTTATGGAAATTGCAGAAGTAAAAAGAAGCTGCTTTGAACAATATCCCTAGAGTAATGTCATCAATTAAACCTAACAAAATTGCAGTATTGCAAACAGGTATTTGTAGCTTTAATACTTTATGTCAATAGATTTAAATCATAGCAAAATTGTGGTAGATTTGAGAGAATTTACTTTTGCAGCATCTAACATCCAACCCTGATAAACAAAACTGTCTTTTGTGTAATTCTACCTTTTCCCTTGTTTTACTTATAGGTTATAACAAGTACACCGCAGAGACCAATAATTTCCCTTATAATATGACTCACAAGATCGTCCTTACAACATTGAGCATTTAATATACAGGCGAGATTTTCATCACATCACATTAGTAAATATCTTCTTCATCAAAATAACTAAGTAGAAGGAAAGAAGCACTGGCAATTCTATATCCAAGACACAACATGGTTAACTTACGCAGCAGAATTAGGATACAAAATTTCAGATCTATTCACAAAAAAGCATTTGCATGGACATAATAACACTAAATAAAAACAATTTCAGTGACAAAACTCTGTCAACCTTAAAAGAGAAACTCACCCATCAACTTCTAAGCAACAACACAGAATTCCTGATACAGAATTCTGTAGGCTGCGTACCTGAAATATATAGTAAATAGCATCTGATGAGTTCTTCAGCTGTGAGATTGAGTAATTTAGTGGAGATTTGTAATGTGCACTAATCAAAAAGTGCCTCAGCAAGTGAATGGTAAAGCTCAGTGATCTGCAAGAAAAAAAATGTCATGAAAGATATGCACAAGACATCTTGCACAGGACATCTCGGTCTTTTTTTTTTACTGGAATAAAACCCATGCAATCATCCTCACTGGTGCTTCTAGTAATCTTCTTGGTACATGCCCAAATCACCTTCACTGATTTTGTCACCTTTTCCTCAATCGGTGCTACACCAACATCTCTCTGTATACAATTACAATCATTTCATATCCCATCTTTCCTTGTATGGCTACACATCCATCTTAACATTATTCTCATTTTGCTACTATCACCTTTTTCCCTTGTCCCTTTAAAACCCAACATTCACTACCATAGAATATAGTCAGACATATAGCAGTACAATAAATTATATCAAAACAATAAAAGAGAAAAAAAAATTCCTGTTTATTTTCTTTCTTCTTACTTTCTCTCCCACCCCAAACAAAATATTAGGCAACTAGAAAATGGGTAACCATTTGCACTCTTTCCTTGTACAAACACACATAAGTGCATATGATCACAAAACCGCTAAGTTAACAATCTACCTGGATTATGCAATCCCCGGGATGGATCCCAAGGTCCAACAAAGGAATTGGTCCATGTGCTGAGAAACCCCTCATTCTGAAGTTGCAGATGTGTTGAAAGCACCAGTAACTTTGCGGCATCCTTTTGGTCCACTTTTACACTGTTCGAATAAAAGGAAGCCTCAGTATTAGTAAACCAACAAACCAAAAATAAAGAAAATGTATTCAATCTAACCTTTTGTCAGGTAGAGGGTTCAGG
>QARZ01039581.1:0-12016 GCA_013407115.1 Glycine latifolia
AAAAAAAAAAAAGCACAAGATGTGAAGAGGTTTAGAAATACATGCTATAACACTGACAAAATACAAATTCTTAATAGTGCTACCCTACCCAATAGTTTCACGCAACCCTATATATGCACAATTTAGTTAAGGAAAGAGGAAAAAATTTCATACTTAAATACATACACAAGCTCAGATATAGAAAGATGGTTGAAAGACTTTTAGGGACATCGGAAATTAAATACACTAACCTAATGTTTGATGTCTCCAGTGGTTGGGGAATAAGGGCAGAGGAAATCAGATCCATTTCATCACCACGTCGCTCCAGTTGTGCCTGTTGGGCTAGTGCCTTCTCTTTCTCCTTTATCTAGTTTTCACTCAAATCAACTTAATCATATAAAGTGAAATTTCTAGCATTTGTATGTCTGCATAAATACGTGCGTTCCAATGCAAAACCACTTCAGACGAAGAGACATAACGCAAAAGCTATAAATTGTAGCTTTTGCTTTGACACGCGTTCAAAGATTAAAGATATGTGGATGAACTATTCCCTTAACACTTGAGAAGAAAATAAGAAAATAAATTAAATAAATTTCTTCATAAATTAAAATTAACGTTAGTAAATTTGTAAAAAGTTTTATCGTATCAGCTTTTCTCTAAAAGCTTATTGTAACTTATATACGTAACTTAATTTTAATTTATATAAAAATTTAATTCTTTTTTATTTTTTATTTTCTTATACTATAATATCTATATAAAAAAAATTATCCAATCTAGCCTCAAAACATGAGCCAAACATATCAACATCCAAAGTCCAAACTAAGTGCAGTCAACAACTACAGATTTTTATCAGAGGCAAAAGACATTAATTACCTTCTTAGCGAGAGTGTTGTTTTGTTCTTGTAGGGCCTTATCCTGCATCATTTGAACATAAAATTAAATCCACCAATTGTACAGTTAAAGGGATCGTCCAAAAAACACTGACGGTTTAATTTGATATAAATTAAAATTTAATTTTTCAATATATTTAATTATTACTAATATTGAAATTACGTATGTATATTACAACTGACCTTGACATAAACTATATTTTTATATTGCAACACAAATAATGACAACGTAAGGATAAATGTTATTAAACGGTCTATTATAATTATATTAAAATGAAAAATCAAAAAATTCACTTATTTTATAGAAACTAAAAACATATTTAAACTTTATATTTATTTTCCCTAAATTATATCGTTCCTATACAAATTATCTTTGTAAAGTACCGGGGAGTAGTGGGCAAAGCTTAGTGTAACTATCATAAAAGAAAATGCAGTTCTAGCTGTAGTATTAATAAGGTTTCTAATTATTATTTTTAGAGAATAAGGTTTCTAATTAAGTAAGTAATTTCGTTTTATTTAATTTTGATCAAATAGGTTTATTATTTCTTTCGTAAATCCTAAAATAGAGTTCTCCCATTAATTACTGATAAACAGTTTGTTTATAAAAAAATACTCTAAAATTATTAATTTAGTTATTGCAATTGTCCTAATCTATATCAACATAGATGTGCGACAATGCCTAGTTTTTGAAATATTTGAGCAATTTTTGCAAATATTGCATTGAAAGTTAAGTTAAACAGAGCATTCAAAAGTTGTTTTTCAAAACTCCTTAAACCTACTGTTTTCCCCTTACCTATTGGAATAGAAAATTACCTACTATAACTAATTTTGCACTTACATAAGGATGGGGAGGCTATTCAGATTAACCTTTAGAAAAATTAAGTTTTTTTCCAAATAAAAAATATTTTCTTTAATATAGATAGTTTTCATAGTTATACCCATAAAAATCACAGATTTTTCAAGTTTTCTAGCTTTATCCCCAATCTGTACACACTTTAAATAAACAGTTTCTAAAAAAAATGCTTTTCAAGTAAGCTTTCTAAGAAATCATCTATTATAATTTAAAATAATTACAAAATAATTACTGCCCTAGTAAAATTAACTTGTGAGATAGTTTATTCATAAAGTTAAGTTTCGGGGAAAATAAGTCAAAAATAGCCTATGTAAATTTCAAGACTTAAAATGAATGGCTTGGAACGAAAGTATACAATATACGTGGTCTTTTTTTTTTTTAATTATACATATAGCTCTAACCACTTTTATACTTGACTAAAATAAATATCTTGTTCATGATAATCCTAATAACCAAATAACTGACAAAAATTGCAATATTTACATTGTGCTTTATTATTACACCACTTTTGCTTTAAAAAGTGGATGGATTGTAAATAGTAATCCAGTTGAATGCGTAGTTCAAAGATATTGTAGAACTTTGTCCACAATATAGAAGTCTTAATCTATAACGACGAATGAACTAGCTAAAACAATAGACATCGTATTTAATATCTAATCAGACATGTTCAAGGTACTACTGGTACAAATTATGTTGTACATTTCATATTTAGGTGCTACTGGTACCAATTAATATATATTATTTGCCTTTCCACCAAAAAAAAGAAAGAAAGACATGTTCAACGTATATCTGTTTCCCTATTAACCTCTAATACTAAGCTTTATTAACCTCGAGACTCTCATTATGATTTTTCATTCCATGATTATTAGTAGCTTTACAACTCAACTTTAGGTTCTCTTTAAGAGGAAAATAATATATTTCCTTTAAGAAATGAGAATGCCTTGCTGAGCCTTCCAATTTTTTCATTTCAAATCAAGCCACTATTTTCTCTAATGGAACTTGTTTTACAACCATGTCATCACCCATAAATATGATTATGTTTAGAGTTGTCAAAGTGAACAAATTCGGCTTATCTAGGTTAGTCCAGAACATATTGGTAAGACCAGTAAGCCAAAAAATTGTTAATCCATCTCAACCATCACATTATACAAGTTTGCTCAACTAAAAAGTAACAAAAAAATACACAAGCAAAATTGAGGTGCTAAAATTTTGGAGCGATAATTGAAATCCATTACAATAGCAAATTTATCACATTGTGTCCCATAGTCAAACATAGGAAACTATGTGTTAAGGATTTGGAAACTCATTCACATTCGAATTCTATATCTATGTATAAAAAGATAAGTTAGTGTATATCTTTTATTATGATTAAAATAGAATTAAATAATTAGGTTTATATGTTAGTTGTTTTAGTTACTTAATGAACTAGTGTAGTTTTTTTTAAGGCAATGATTTAGGGTAGTAAGCTGTAATTTATTTATAAAAAAAAAAAACAACCAATGAGCTAATTTGACTCAACAGGAATTCAACCTGAATGAACCGTTATAAAAGCAAATATCTCCTCATAGTCAATTTTCTAAATTTGAGCATATGCTTTTGCAACCATTATTGTCTTACAATCAAATGATCCATTAAATTGATATTTGAAGGTGCATATCTTTTGAAAATAAATTTAAGGATTTGATTAGATATTATTTTAAGTCATTCAAGTTTGGATAAGTTGAAGCAATTGAATCCGCGTCTTTCAAATTTTGAAGTTCTTTAAATTTGAGTCACCAGTCATGAATGTTAGCTTGGTAAACATGTTAAGATATGCTTTCCTGGTAGTATCAATAAATAGAGCTGTCTTCCTTTCCTATTCTATGTTTGGGGTCCTGATCATATGCCTTCTATAATTAGAATACAAGTATTATGTCATATTCATTGATGGCTTCTCAAGACATACACGTCATTATTTTTAATGAATGATTGTACTGAGTTATTTTCTGTATTTCAATTTTCAAGCAATTTGTTCATGGCTAAAATATCAATTTAGATGAAAACAGTTTGGGGAGTGATAATACAGATGAATATTTTTCTGTGGCCTTTAACTCATTTATGACTTCTCTTGCCATCATACACATCAGTTCAGTTGCCCTCAAATACCACAACAAAAAATTATAATATTTACGAACATGCTATATCCATGAGTTAATTGCTTCCACTTCTTGAGGAAGAGAACAAAATTGTTTCCACCATTCATTGATTCGTTGAACAGTTGTTATTTTGCAACCTATACTTATAAAAAGATGAAAGCAACAAGATCGACTCACCTTTTTATGAAGCTCTGAAATAGATTCATACATCAGTTGGTTCTGCGAATTATATAATTAAATAGTCAGAATAACAATGACATTCAATTCAAACTATGAGCAAAACTATGGGTTGCATGGTTTTACCTTCCGTGATCTGATGTGTTTGAGAGCACTATCAAGTTGATGCTCCAAATTCTGAAGCTCTTTGATACTTAGGCCCTCCAAATCTTGTCCCATAAAATTCCTGCAAAATAATAGGCAAACCCTACAGATTATATTTTATTACACAACACAAAAGCCCTTGCTCGAACTAATTTAATACCTTTGATTTTTCTGTAGGACTTCCAACCTTGCTTTCAGCTTTGCATGTTCTAGAGTCCAATTTTCCTAACATAGTATACAATAAAATTAGTGTTCTCTGATTCTTATAATTTTCTGTAGCAACAGCAAGTTGCACTATAGATATAAAAAGAAGGAAACAATTGAATTTTATCAGTTGAAAATTTCTCTTAATTTGAACAAAATTGGCATACATATATACAAATTGATGCATCAGTTTGTTTAGCAAGTAAAATTGGTAAAATGATCGTAGGTGGGGCTTAGAGAAAGGAGAGGATGACATCCAATTATTATCAATGATTAATGCTTTTCATCTGATATTATCAATTGATAAATCAATCAGTAAAATGAGTTGATGATTTATTATAAGAGCTGATAGCCTACAGTTAGTGGTTGATCACTTGCAACAAGCTGCCTCTCTGCATATGAATACCTCTCATACCGTTCAAGAATTTTTTCCATACTGATGACAAAGGAAAGCAAAAGTGAGCAATGATAGTGTTTATATATTGATAACAAAGCCCAAATATTAACCAACATCCAGTACTTAATTGTTCAAAGCATACAGCTTCATGCATGTCTGATACCTGTATTAAAATACCTAGAAGAATAAATTCACATTCCCGTTAACATACTAGCTAAAATATTCAATAATTGTTTAGATTAACACAAGGAAAAGAGAAAGAATTGAACAAGTAGACTTCCAAATTTTAGTCAACATCACATTCAGGCACATACATAGTAAAAAGGATTTCTTAGACAAAGATATAGGAATCTTTACGTTTTTCTTTCATAATATAGGAATCTTTAGTTGAACAAAAGGAAAATTAATTTAATTTAATTTTCATGTTTGGTGAGTGTAAGAAAAAAAATTAATTAAAAATATAATTACTTTATGATTTTATAAAAATAAAAAATCTTATCATGCATGTCATCTCGATCAGTCTATAATTTTATATTGTGAATACATTCTAATTATATTCAAACAAATCTAAGCGGATACCATTACCATCGTATGAAGTGAAAATATTGATCCAGAGGTAATATTAACACTCGTTCATACATACCTTTTATTATTATTTAGATTAGAATTTTAAATACCTACCTAGTGTCAACATTCCCATTCATAAAAATATTTGTCTACACTTTTTAGTTTTATTTTCCCACCTCTTCTTTTATTAAAGAAAGAAATAATACCATGTACCATAGTCTTACCATGTTCTAACCAGGAGTAACCAAATTCACATTTTCCGTATATAGATTTAACACATGGTGGAATGGGTAACTTAGGTGTACTTCCAACTTTATATTGTTTAATCAAACAAAACAAAATATCATTATGACATATAGGACAATGATTACTCCAACCCTTATGCATTATGCATTGAATTAAGTACAGGACAAGGACAACAATCCACATTTTTCAGAGGAAATCTATAACAAAGATCTTACCGTCGTAAGATCCAAAAAACCAGTTGAAACATGCCTAAATATCATCTCATTCTTTTGAAGTTATATGAATCAAATAAATAATTAAAAACCGATTAATTATCATCCATACTTTTTTCTTTCTCTTTCCTCTCAATTTTAAGATTTCGATTTTTTGAATATTAGCCAATCATGAAGGACAAATAATACTTTTAAATGCACTAAACCGACTGGGGATATGAGGCATTAACTTAATTGGTATATATCTCAGTATTTCACATAAAGTCATCCAATGCCTCATAAAGTCATCAAATCAAATACATATAATATTTATATCTTTATTTACACACACACGCGTTATACCATAAAGGGCTTGACGTCTTGGTAAACAAGTTGCACTTCAAGAGGGAGGAGCAAAGTTAAAATTTAGAATAATATTCACTTGTTGGGAGGACCCGTGGCTAAGTTTTATTTTTTAGTCAGATAAATAAAAAATAAGTACCGGAAAGTTTAAAAAACTCACCTACCATGACTAAGATTTGTAGGTCATACAAAGTTTTAAAAAATAGTTGGTGACTCTGATTTCATCCGGTCAAAGTTTTTAGGATGTATACAACCACAACATAATTGCAATTAACTGTGATTGCATTAGCTACATTTATTTACAATTTCGCACAAAATTAAAGTATTGATAAAATCATGACCACATTTTAAAATCTCAAGTGCAAGTTTGGTTTTCATTTGAAAGCGCAAAAGTAAATTCAAAAGGTAAAACTGAAAAATATTTTGTTTGATTTTTAGTTGAGCATGATTCTAAACTGAATTCTGTTACAATTTTGCTTTGAATTTGATTTCCAAAAGTTCAAAAGGTAAAACTGAAAAATATTTTGTTTGATTTTAGTTGAGCATGATTCTAATTAAACTGAATTTTGTTACCATTTTGCTTTGAAATTTGATCCCCTACGAAACAAAACTTAACAAATTTAACAATTGACATTTACTGATAATTTTTTTGAAATAGTAGTAAAAGAAGAGTTGCTTTTGCAAACTCAACTTTGCAAAATGAATTTTGTTCAAACTTAAGTTCTCCAACTTTGATCCAAACATAGCATTAGTATCATAGGAACATTGCTAATGCAAATATAATTAGTCTGTCTCTACACTATAGGAGTACATCGCCTCTTGGACATCAGCTGTTTTTTATTTACTAACAGGTCTTCAATCCAATTAATGTTTCTAATACAAACAAGAAATATATAATTTAGCACAAGTTTTACCCTTCAATTTGTTCCCTCGAATACTATGTGATATGTCTGTTCCAAGGATTAAAAAAGGCTCACAGGGTTTCCTTTCGATACTGCACTGTAAAGCTTTGAGTTATCTCAATTGAAATCTTATAGTCTCAGTTAGAATTCAAAGTAGTTGTAATATATTGTCATAATAATTGGAAGAGCTATTTTACTTGCGAATAAAATTTACAATACGAATATTTGCCTAACTATAAAACATATAAAAAGCTTTACTGTATCAAAAAGAACATATAAACCTTCAAAACTTGGAGGATTTTGTAACTCAAAGTGTATGTAAAATGACATCATATATATACCACATAATATAATTAATGCTTTACCTGTGTGCATTTCAAATTGATTTATTTTCTGTTTGAGGGGAAAATGTTAAGAAAAAAAATGCTCCATCATCATTAATTTGATATCTTGACTATAAACGAAGTTATAATGAAAAGGTTGTTAAACTCATTTTGAAGTTAGAATAAGTAAATCGATGCACTAAAAAAATGGAAATTTAATAACAAATTACAGAGGATTACATAGACTATAACAAAAATTAATTTTATGCTCTTCCATCATAGCAACACTCGAGTTACCTCCTCTAACTTGTGCATGCACAGAGAGTGCGTGCCTAGTATCTACACTACACTTATTAAATTTATCCTAGGCAAAAATGTCAGTTTAATGAACTTCGGGGGCAAAAGTGAAACCATGCAGGTTAACTAACTTGAAAGCATATAAATTCGACAAGAATATGGTACAGAGACAACGGGAGGATTGTAATCTGTTGAAGTAGGAGGTAACTCATAATAATAATAAAAGAAAAAGGAATAGGAGTTAAGTTAACCACATTTTCGCATGGAAAAAATTAAGTGGTGCACATATACTCGAGTAGTGTGATATTGATTTTTGGTGGGTTTTATAGGAAGCACTAATAATAAGTAATAACAGCAATATTTGTTTATATATAGTCAAATAAAGTGTGCTATATATTCTTGGAATTATATATTTATTATAATATAAATTTGAATTTCCCTCAATCTTAGAAATTAGTTTAAAGAATAAAGATTATCTTTAACTTATATATTTTATTTTAATCTTATTTATAATTGACCACGTAGGACTTAGATTTTTCTATATATATATATATATATATATATATATGTATATATGTATATGTATGTATATGAATTGAATTGGTGGGCTTGAATTAATTAATTTATATATATTGATGAATAAATGATGACCCTAGTGTTACAGTGATCGGTCACTCTTCTGGTTACTCCTTTCTCATTTTTGTGTCTGAGGCTAAGGTTTGTCAGATCAGCCCTGCTTCTTTCAAATAGCGAATCACGTACTACGCTTTTTATATGGCCATGCGCGCTGAGAGAGTGATGTAATATATAAGTTAGTTTTACTTACACTTCCAAATCCTAATAAAATGATGCAAATTGCAATTCTGATTCTCTTTCGTTTTCTGCGGCTATGACGACGCTCATCAACAAGTTATGCTAAAATAGTAAAACTAAAGTGTATGTCATCGCATGATGACACTCTTTCAAGTACAACAAAACAAATAATTAAACGACAAAATATATATATCTATGAAGGTTAATGTTATGCCTAAATAATCATAATCATAATCATAATGAAAAATTGAGAATTGAGTACCCAATTACATCAAATTCACACTAACTAATAAACCCAAAGAGGTGGGCGGGGGAGTTAATTAGAAAATAATTGAATATTAGCCCAGAAGAATACCATATCATAAAGAGGATAATTAAATAAAAATCGAGAAGAAACATAGATATGTATAGTCACACATAATTCAGAGAGATCCATAAGCAAATTAATAAATTAAATACGATGTCAGATGAAGAAATCTAAGCATGAAAAGAAAGAAGACTATGAGCGTAGAAGATCATATACATATAGTAGCTAGGGATTAGAATTTTAGATACATACAAGAGATCATGAGAAAGAGAAATCAAAAGGGTTTTATTGTATAGTACGTTGAAGGGTATATGGTATAATTGAATTAAATTATGTGAATATGTACATACCAGGGATCGCTGGAGTACTCGAAGAGTTTGCCTTTGGTGGAGAAGACTATGAGGGCCACTTCAGCATCACAAAGAACAGAGATCTCATGTGCTTTCTTGAGCAAACCAGACCTTCTCTTTGAGAACGTCACTTGCCTATTGATCTTGTTCTCGATCCTCTTCAACTGCACCCTTCCTCTCCCCATATCTCTCTCTCTATCACACTCTGTTCTATTACACGCTTCAATTTCTAGCACTACTATGATCCTCTCTTATTATCCCTACCACACCAAGAAGACAATTCCCACACGAATTTCAATCATTAATACAACAGGAGGTGGAACCCTTCAATTTCCCTCTGTCGATGTATTTTCCTCTATGCTTCTTTCTTGGTGGTGTTCTTCTTGCTGTGTGTGTATGGAATGAATTCTATGATTTATAATATGCTATAAACATCTTTATATTTATGTACGAGATAGCTAATGTTGTGGGAGACGAATTTACGAGTCAAGACCGTGAGTTTCTCCCTTTGATTCATTCATTCATTTCTTATTATTTTATTTTATTTTGTGTATATAGTGGACGGACATTAAAACATAAAACAAAACAAAAGAACGAAAGTTCATTGGTTATTGTAATTATATTCCACGAAAAGAAAAGGAGAAAGTGAAAGTGAAAGTGGGAAGGTGGTTTTGTGAAACCAGAGCGGTTTCGTCAAAAACGTTGTCGAGTTCGGATTGGACAGAGGCACTATCGGGACAGTAGTTGTTCCCTGTCGTCATGTACTAATTTCTCGTTGCGTGTTTACTTCCTGGATCGGGTTAATATTTCTAGGAATTTCCTTTGCTTTTGTCTTTTGTTTAGCATATCTTTGTTACAATTTACAGGGAAGAATAGTTTTATTTATTTTCTTTTACATTTTTTAAAAATTGACAAAAATAGATTTTACACCTCCAAAACTAGGTAATTGTAGATAAGGATTAAGAAATTAATATTGTTTGGCATAAGAATCTGTAGTTCTTTCTTTATGAATCTAATTTAATATATTAGCTTTAGGATGAAAGAATTTACACTTACATCTAATAATATATTTATCACATTATTTAATAAGTTTACTTATAACATCTCATGTTTCCTTAAAATAAACATCTCATGCTAACAATAAAATTTAATTATAAGAAAACTAATTGAAATAAAATAAAAATAATTTGAATGGATCCATTGACTTTTTCTGTAACTCAATCTAATTAATCCATTAGTCTATAGATACGCTTTCTCTTTTTCAACATTTTAATATTCTGAGTTTTGGGTGGAAGAAGAATTAAAATAGTTTAATCAATTCAACTAGTAAATATTTTGAGTAAAAAAATATGAATCTAAGGGGTTTTGATAGAAAATTGATAGAGGAACAAAATTGGTTTAATTTTAAAATATAGAAATCCAATTACGTCAGAACATTAGGGAACTAAAATTAATTGTACATAGCTTAGGAAAAAAAAGAACAAAAAAACACAAGTAAGCATTACGTACAATTATTTTTACATTTTAGCTCACCTTACTCTAGTTCTCTAACATTTTTAAATTTTAACTTAGTCTTCTAACTTATGTACCATGTGATAAGTTTATATTTTTCTATTACTTCCATTTATGGGCATTTAATGCTACTACAAAAACCGTTGTGACAATTTTGTAAATAAGTGGATGTGGATGACGATAGTTCTTTTAAAAATTGTTATGGTATACTGATTTTAATGATGGTCATTTTAAAAAAATGTCATTATTTATTGCATTCAACAACGATTTTTAAAAAATTATTGTGGTTCGAGAATTCTATTGTCAACATAAACGGCATTCATCTTCCTCACTCTCACTCAAATTACTTTGAACCTCTCATGCTCGTGCTCGTGATCTTGCCACTCTGCCTCATGCTCGTACTTTGCGCACCCTCACCTTTGTGTTCCCTTGCCATCATATTCGTATGTTCTCGCCCTTGTTGTTGTTTCACTCTACCTTAGTGTTTGGGGTATGTCCTTCACTCCATGTTCTTCCTATCTTCATATCTTCCTATGTTAATGGAAATTTTTTTGTTTGTTTGTGCAAGGGTTGGGTGTCTAGAACTCGTGCTCACTAGTGTCAGTTTGGGGTGCTCATAGTGTTCGACTGGGGTGCTCATAGGATCCATTTGGGGTGCTTGGCAACAACGTAGACTCGTGAGGTTAGATAATTTGATTATTGTTGGTTTGTGATGGCATCCTAAAACCAAGGCAAGTGAAGGAAGATCTTGAAGTCCACATTGAAATACTTCCTTTGGTGCTTAAAAGACCAATGACAAGGGCTAGGACTCAAGCACTCCAAGAACATATCCAATCTAATTTGTATCTCTTGGAAAAGTATGAAGAAGCCACAAAATTCAATGCAAATACATCAAAAAAAGTGTTGTCTGTGGTAATAAACAAAGTGCTGTCTGTTTTAATCGATTACGACATGTCTGTAATCGATTAAATCAACCAGAAAAGTGTAAATAGCTCTGTTTTAATCGATTACATGTCGAATTAATTGATTATTTTGCTCATATATCAGTTTCCAGGAAGGATCATAGCAAAATCATCGATTACCAAACCAAGTAATCGATTATTTAGGTTAAATAATCGATTATATGGACAAAATAATCGATTAAACCCGTTGATTCTGCAGAAGCGCTAATTTTGAAAGTCCAAGGATATTTTTGAAAAGCTTGTCTTGTAAGCTACATTTGGACGTCATTTAGAGCGCATTTTCATTTCATTTAGCTTGTAATTCGTGGTCTATATAAGCCACATCACAACAGATTGTAAGAACTTTTGGATTGAATGAATTAGACTGCTCTTTGTGTGTGAAGGTTGAGAGATATTCTCCCTTG
>QARZ01039581.1:47016-78396 GCA_013407115.1 Glycine latifolia
CTTTGTGTGTGAAGGTTGAGAGATATTCTCCCTTGTTCTTAGTGAAGAACTTCTTGTTTCTTATCAATGGCTTCTGAGCTATTGTGGTGATTCTTGCAAGACTTATTGGAATTCCTATTCCATGGTGTCAATCCAAATCCACTTCTATTCTTCTTCCATAATCCATTTCTAAAATTAGGAAAACATAAACAGCCCCATTCAAGAAAGAGTTGCATGCTCTGTTTTGAAGTTGAATTGAAGATTGACTTCCATTGCAAGGAAGATCAGGGCAAACAGGACTTGAGTCAATTTAGGAGTCCATCAGTTTGGGAGGGGTGGTTTAGGTTCTTCTTGAAATTCTATTGTTGTAATGATTAATTGTGTCGTGTTACACCAATTTGATAGATTATGGATCTTGCGTTATTTATCTTAATAGTATTAGTTGCTCTTGCTCCCTTATGAATGTGTATCAACTATCAAGAATGAATGTTGGTTTAAGGTTTGTTCGGATAAACTTTTTCGTAAGTATTTATAGGAGAATAAAATGAGATGAAGTTCTCCATATTTAGAGGAATAATTCATGGTTAGTCTTGGAAAGTTTGGTGGATGTTTGTGTAGAGATTTATTTGCCTTTTATACATCTAGTTGTGTGAAAAGTATTTGTTGTATGGGTTTGAATAAATGAAGCCTCAACTCAATGTTGTTGTTGTTCTTGTTATTAGCTTGCCCTGTATTCAACACTCATTTTGTGAATATATTTGGTATATGACCTTGCATTTGTCACCACTAGTATACTTTTTGTACTAACTAATATTTAGGGGTTTTCCTACTTAAATTAAAAAAAGTACATAGAAGCTTGACTTTACCCCTTCAACATCAAATAAGTGACATTAGTTTCATTTTTCCTCTTGATTGAACACTCATTTTTTAGTTAGTTCATAAGTGAGCATTGTGTGTGTGTGTATATATATACATATATCATGTTATTTTAGTAATTTTAAGTTTGTAGGAGTTATATGCTTTACATGTTGGTTCTCAAGTAATAAACTGAATCGAATGAACCATTTTTGTTTCCTCTTTTGCTTGTTGTTTTTACCGAGAGATGAACCTTCTGATACTGGACTAAACAAGTGGAAATGTAAATGCTCTTCATTACAAGGGAACCAGATATACTCTCTTGCTAATTGTTTGAAGTCATGTGATTGCCATTCAGATATACTTTAAGCTCTTCGTTTAGGTTGTTTAGCCTTAAGGTGTAAAGTCTTCTTTAGATCTAATCTCATGTTTCCTCTAAAATGTGTTACGAGTTTTTGGTCGACAATCCTGGAAATGAATGTCGCATGTTAATATGGTTTTATCTTTTTACTTTTACCTTAGAGTTTGAAGTAGACACCTATATATGCAGTGAGTTCTAAATTGTTGAGTAAGAATTTTTAGTCAAATTGAATTCCAAATTAAGTGAATGATAATAGTTATTAAAAAAAACTATTTTGCAAAGGATAGTCAAGGTTTCCAAGGATCACTAATGTTCTTTTTTTCTTAATCTTTTTTGTCTTTTTCATGAGTAGCTAAGTCTATTTAGTTAGACATTGATGTAATTTGGATTATAACTTATACAATCAACTACATTTGTGTTTTGGTAGATCTGAAGTTGTGAACAACACAAATCTTCAATCCAATCCACATTAACTAAGCCACTAATAGGGACCCAATTAAAGCGGTAATTCTTCCTCACACAACATATATATTGTGAACAACACAAATCTTTCAATCCAATCCACATTAATTAAGCCACTAACAGGGACCCAATTAAAGCGGTAATTCTTCCTCACACAGCATATACATATATGTTCTACTTCTACTATGAGTTGTAGTCATTGGCAAGGCATCAGGGACTTAATTTCTTGTTCTTCTTAATTGGTCCATTTGTTATTATTGCTTGCTAATTTGAGAAATACATAAGTTCATTTTCAATAATCTTGTTAAATCTGTAAGTGAATTAAATTTCAGTAAGTGACTAAACACCGCCATGATTCATTTAGTGGTACATACTTGCAGTAAATCAAAGGACTATTAGGCTAAGTTCCACACATTTAGTGCTTTCACTTAGTGTTGCATTTGCAAAACTTAAGTTTCTAAAACCTCAGAAAATCAATGTTTTGCTTGGTGTTTCTTTTGACCTTCAAATTTCCCATATGTGGATGGTTTTTTCTTAACTGAATCTACCTACTTATCTCTTGCTAATTTAATTCTATCCATCATTTCAATAGTTTGCATTTGAAGTCAGTTACAAGATCAACATTGAAAACTTGGTATATTCAATTACATTGAAAACTTGAGCTATAAAATTCATGATGCATGAATTCATTCTGAATCTTTTTTCCACTCTTTGTTACCAAGTAAATCTAGTTAATGGAATCGGCAAAACCCATTAAAGTGGTTGTTCTTACTCAATGTGCTTATGCTTCTCAATTTTCACTCCACTTTTAGTTAATTAAAGGTTTGCAGATAATGTTTCTCATCTTTTGTGCAATGTACTGAAATGTGAACCTTACTCCAGTTTTCCTAAAGTAGTAAATTGGTAGTGATATTTTCCAACCAACTAATAGTGTAGAGTTAGGAAAATAATATTTACACAAATTATGTACTACATACATCGAAATTAAAGTTGGAAGGTAGAGATCCTATTTAAGAAAGTGGTATTTCTAAATTGGGTCTAGTCGCAACTAAGAATCCCATAAAACTCTTCCATTCCAATAACTCCTTGTCTAAAGTAGTAGCTACCAACAAGTGTCCACAAGGCTAAATCCAAGTCAAGCTCAATTGCCACTGCCAAGAAGCAGTTAAGGTAATGATTGTCAATCACATTAGTAACTCTAAAGTCTACCACTTCATTTGGATTCCCATTAACCCAAGCTTGATCATCTGTGAAGGCATATGCTAGTGTTAAGAATTAATTTTGGGCATTTTAGATGATGTAGTAGATGGATGTCAACTGGGATTTGAGGACTGATGGTGATACTTTAGAGGGTATTATAGTGTCTTAAAAGATAGATGAATTATTTATAAATTATTAAAGCATTTTACGTAATGATTGCTTTCTATGTTTGTAAGTGCCTAAATTAATTATCTGAATATTTGTGAGCAAAGACGAAGTTAGGATATAGACCCGTAACGTAATCTCAATATAAATTTAGAAAATATATCTCATGATACTTTAATATGTAGCCCTTCAAATATATGCATTAAAACTACATCAAAAGCTTTGCTTGGATAAACTTAAAACTGAATGTCAGAAGATTAGAGAAACTTTGATTCTACCACTAGGCCTAATCTCAGAACTCATTTGCCTTGCAGCATTTTAGAATAAATCAATTTGATATTTTCACTAGTGATAGTATAACTGAATATTTCAAGTCAACCAATTATATGAATTGGATTTCAAAACTAAACTATCTTTATATTTCAAAACTAGTTTGGTTTTGGGTAAACTAGTTTTAAATTTGTTGTGGTCCCAATTTAGTTTTTAACCAAAACTAATTTTTGAACCAAAACTAATTTCAAATTGGTTTTGAAGTGGTTTTATTTTAAAAAAAAAAACTAACTGAGTCTAGAAACCTTGCAAGCTTGCAAGATTTGTTTATTATTCTTAATTTTCCTCTTTGTTTTTGGATTATTGGTATACTACTTGCTTACCTCTTCAATCATGAACCATGGTTGATAAACTCTTCTCCGTATTTTATGGGATAGTTGTCATGTAGTATATGAAGTGGGTTTACTTTTTTCTTTTTCTTTTTGTTAGAATAGGTGAGTTGGCTAAGTAAGGAAGAAAGGGGAGGGAGATAATGGTAACCAATACTTTACAGCATGGTGATGTTAGGTGGGTCATGAAATGTATAATTTTTTCCTTTCCATTATGCACCTTCATGTATGAATGAGCCTTAGATGATAGGTTTTCTCTCTCGAATTTCTTACATTGAGCTATCCAGGTAGGGTATTCATATACATGAATTTATATGGCACTGCACAAATAAGAAGTCCTATCATTCTGGATTCTAAATTTTTAAGCAACTAATATCTAGACTATATGGCAACCTTTTGCAGTGATGTTAATTTGTTTTTGTTATATAGTATTTGACCACATGACTGATATTTCTAAGGTCTCACGTACTTTAGAAGGTATTACCATAGACATAAATTACAAAGTTTTAGGAAAACTAGGAGAGAAAAGGTTTGTGTTTGAAGATAATGAACTGGCATATTTATTATCCCGTGTCTCTATTAAAAATTGGTGTATGTTTGTATGTAGATTGAGACACCTATTAGCCTAAGTATATGATCAAACAATTTTTTGAAAACCAGACATACATGTTAATCTTAGGCATGGTAATTTGTGAGAGAGCTGGCAGCTAATCTGACTATATGTTTTATAATTTTTTTGTTTCAGGCAATTCAGTACAACTTGAAATATTTCAACTTGATTTGGACTTGCCTTTGATATGTTAGAAATAAAATGTTAGAGATATAGTATAAAACCATTAACTAGTCTTCATTTAACAACTTAAGGTTTTGAGATGGTTCATAATGGTACGAAAGGCTTTATGAGTAAGTGGTTGCCCCCATTTGTCTAATTATAAGTTCAATTTCTATTTAAGGTAGGTGATTTATCCAAGCTATAAGCTCAATGGCTCTTGTAAGAGGGCTTATGCAAGAGATCTAATATTGATACCATTCACGTGTCTTCACCTAATAGTTTTTTGCTTATGGCATAGTTGGTTTATAATAGGAAATTGTACTTTAGAATTTAGGTAATACGATTCCATAAAGTAGTTTGTAGAGGAAAAAACAAAGTCACATTGTGTATAGAAAATTTCCTAGATCCAAATTTCTCAACTTGGCATTTTTATTATCTATTTTTAACTTTCTATCTAAAGTCAGATGAGTTATCATGAATAAATTTTGCACTTATTTTACAAGTCAAAGGGGAACCTAACAGGTTTTATATCTGTTCTAGGTACCATCACTATTAGGAAAAACACTTTTAACATTGATTATTTTGGACATTCAACATCGATTTCGAATTGATGTTAAAACGATAGTCGTTAAAAATAGTCATTTTTAACATCGATTTTAAAAATTGATGTTAAAATTCGTTATACAACATCAGTTCTCTCCAAAATCGATGTTGTATTGTGCTATACAACATCGGTTTTGGGTAAAACTGATGTTATATTTGGGCATTACAACATCAATTCTGCCAAAATAGATGTTGTATGGTGCATTACAACATTGATTTTGCCCAAAACCGATGTTGTATATATATATATATATTGTTTATGTATTAAATGAACCCAAACCTGGAAATTAAAAATAGAACCAATCCGGGCCAAAACCAAATCAATCCATGCAATATATATTATATTCAAATTATTATTGAATAAATACTAATAAATACAATAATGTCAATACATAAATATCATCTATAACCTAATAATTACATAAGTCTAACATTTGCAAAATTTATTGAACACTACTTAGTGCTTCATTTTTAACTCTTAGTAAACATCTTGCCCACTTAATGTGAATTGTCTTTATTCTCTCTGGTTCCAATGATCTTGGTTCAATAAAATACTACATGATACAATAAAACATAACTTAATCAATGTAAATAATAACAACTATAACAAATGAAATTAGTTTTGAAGTAAACAATTACCATTTCCCAATAATCCTTGAAACCTCCTAGAACTATGGTTGACAGTCAATGCATGATGTAATAGTCGCACTCAGTACTTACTTTTTGCTAATTACACTAAATTCAATAAGATGTTCAAAGTTATCTCAAAATTAGTTACAAAGTAATAAAATGTCATATTGAAGAGATCAAGCATTGTTTAAATGACTTACTTTAACTGGAATCCATTTAGCAGTTGCCTTGGATTTACTTCTGTGATTATCATTGAATCCCTTCAAAGCATTGGTTAAGAGAAACGTGCATGTATATTATACACTTTAAATATTAATGTCAAATACTAATGATAAAGTAAATGTGTTACAAATTAGAACTGATTTGTTAACCATTCCTTTCAAGTAGTTGTCGGGTTAATTATGCAAGGAATAGAACCAGGCAACACCATCGTCCTCAGGATACATAACCACCAGTTGCCAATGTCTAGTACATTGGAGAATATTAAGTTATTATAATGCATATATTATTTCAATTGATTTGTTCAGTTTTACTTACTCATTCAATTAGGCTCCTAGGTAGACATCTCTCTACGAATTCTACATTCATTTCTTAATATAATCCCCAAATTCAAACTGGGATTGCCCATATCTCTCTATGGGTTGTGGCTCAAGGAATCCATACACAGAGGAATTCCCCGATCCTAGACTTAACTCACTCATATGCCTATTATTGTTAAAATAAAGTAAATCATGCGTCAATTTAAAACAATGAATTAGGCAATGGACTGTAATTTAAATTTACTTACATAATCCACAATTGTATAACAACGATGTTCAGACATTGACCACCGTGTGATATTTCCCAAAATCTTCATTCTTTATGTACAAGGGGACATTATCATTGTACACCCCAAACATATTTGCATCCCATGACACATGCATAGGCTTGAGGAAAAGTTGTAGATCATCAATGTCATATGGTAAATGGGATAGTCATTAGGTTCTGGCCTATCAATAGGCTTCGTCGGTCTCGATGGTACCTATTTATCCTACAAAGTTAACAAACATAAGTCAATGAAAGTCAACACTTACTTTTAACAAATCACTTTTTAATAATAATAAACACAACAAAAAGGAAATATTTTGTCTGAAAAAGGCTGTACAAGATGTGTCTGCCAAGCAAGTAAGGTGTTAAGGGCCTACCCCACTAATTGAATCTTTCAATGGGTACAAGGAAGTGAGCATCAACATCTCAAACTTCCTCAACACCCATCTTCACCAGATCATTTCCCACAAGGATGTGGTGCACGGTTGTCGACCCCTATAAATTCTTCCTAGAGCAACCAGGCTGGGAGGATTCTCATCAACCTACAACCCATGTGTGTCTGATACATCTGTGTCAGGGTCCTATCCCAAGGGATCAACACAACTTCCCTTTGTGTTGACACAGGCACTAGAAGGAGCTACCTAAGGCTCAACAAGAGGTACGATTCCCTGGGACTGCATTTGGTTGAAGGACAACATCAGTTGTCTCGTCACATTTTTAGTGATTGACTACTACAGCTCCTCTTTAATATTCTATGTTAGCTCCTCCTTAATATTTTGTTTTAGTTGATCCAACTCTTTATGGGCTGATCTATGTAGATGTGCAAGAGCCTACTGAAGCTGGTCCAAAGTATTGCTTGATCGTCACATCGGCCTCAGTAGCATGAACACGGCCAGGGTGATCTAGTCGCCCAATGGCAGAAGTCAGTACATCCTGACGTCCATGAGCTACAAAGCTACCCTATGCGAACAGATCTTCTAGGGAATCCTACAATCAACAAAATATGAAACTGTTTATGGACTATTGTTGTTATTATATATAATGACCATTGAAACTAAAAATTAACTTACAATCTTATCAGCAATTTGGCGTGCTACCTCAGATGTCATTTGACCCAATTTTTTGTGTGTGAACCTTTTTCTACTTCACGTGTCTTCCAATGGGAGATGGAGGATTAAGAATTTTTCAATGCTCCTAGATTGAGCTGCTTTTTCTAATCGTTTCTTTTGTTTTTCCTCCATTAACTTTTTTTCAAGAAAATCATAACCCCCATGGGACAACACATGAGGAACAGTGTTTTGTTTCTGGATGGATTGCTTCTTCTTTCTAACATCTTGTGAGAAATAGACAGTATATAAAAAATATGCTTAAATCAATTGTAAATGTCAATTTCGAAAAGTTGAAGAACCACAACTAACCTCCCATGAAGGTTGCACTTTTTTTTTTCTAAATTTGTACTTCTCACAAACTTTGTCATTGTCGTCCTCGCCTTCT
Organism: Glycine latifolia; assembly: GCA_013407115.1. NCBI lineage: Eukaryota > Viridiplantae > Streptophyta > Magnoliopsida > Fabales > Fabaceae > Glycine > Glycine latifolia. The sequence continues at coordinate 55,004 of QARZ01039581.1, forward strand.
GCTAGTGCCCATTTGGAGGTCAAATTGAACTTAAATTGCCTCCAGTGATTTCCTAAAGTCTGAAGGATTTTATTCTTCATCCTTTTATCGAATGCTTCAGGAATATCAAATTCAGCATTAGATAAAAAATGAATTGTAAGAGTTAGTGAATAAAAAAATGTGTTGATTTAATATATCCAATTACCACAACATACAAGTTTCAATTGAAATACCTAAATTTCCTCCCAAATCAAATCCTTCTAAGCAATGGCCCCCAAATAGATCGTTAATTTATTTTTTTGTGAGGACCATCATCTTTCCCAGTGGTAGGATCCACATGAACCAGTGGTCTCTCCACCGCACAGGTCTGGCAGACAATGATCAGAGCCGTGTGACTTTTCTAGTCCTCTTTGACATAGACGGTGAAGGTGTTGACTTAAGAGAAGGGGAGCTCGGTGGTGTAGCCATGTACCTGTTAAAAAAAACATTAATTAAAGTCAACTCAAAAGTATAGTAAGTTATGTAATTGTAAATATGGAAACAAGTATATATAAAAATTGATTACATTATACAATGCTAATTAATTCTCCTTGATCATAATCATTACGTTTTGCATGGATGTCATCAACTTCTTCTCCATTGACCAATATCAAGTATTGAATCATTATCTTCAAGATTAATACCAATGGTTTTTTCCATGTAAAAATATTGGCCACCTTTCATCACAAGGATCTTGAACATAAAACACATGTTTATCTTATTCTACCATGATGAAAGGCTCATTTTGATAAGCTAGCTTCTTTAGATCTTCCAAAGTAAATTTGAAATCATCGGTTTGAACACTAATATTGTTGTCAACCCACTTACACTTAAAAACACACACAGTGAAGTTAACATAATTAAGCTCCCAAATTTATTCAATGACTCCAAAGTAAGGCATGAACGGCAGACGAGGATTATCATCATTTACAGTAGCAAAGTGTTGGGATTCAGCCTTAAGACTAACCCCACTGTTTTGCATTGTACTCTTGTCGTCTTATGATTTGATATAGAATGAATACTTGTTGCTATTGTATCCCTACAAAGTTCTAACATTTTAGGCCCATCTGCTAACTTCCTTAATGTTTTAGAAGCATCATTGTCACCAAAGATTGTATCTTTAAACCAATTTAGGAAAGTCTTGTTATGCTCTTTCAACACCCTATTCTTTGTCATTTTTGGGTTTCTTTCCTTGACTAAGGCTTCGTGACAAATTATGTATGACAAAACTTCATTACTATTATTCAATATATACAAATGAACTTGTTTCAATTCCTTTAGACCCAAAGTTATAACATGCAGCCTTTGTGAATCCTTACCTTCCACTCTCTCGTCATGTTGAGACTCAAGAAACCCAACAGGTTTTTCCTTTTCAATGTATTTTGAACAAAACTCAATAGTTTCTTCTGCAATGTATCTTTCAACAATGGCTATTTCAGGATGGTGTAGATTCTTTGTATACCCTTTTAAGATATTCATGTATTGCTCAACTTTGTATATCCACAAATAATAAACGAGACCATACAATTTAATTTCCCTCACCAGATGAACAATTAAGGGAACCATGATGTCATAAGATAATAACAACCTCATTTTCCAACTCATCTAACTTTAGAAGGTCAATGCCTTTGCTACATATGGCATTGAAGAAAAAGCACGAGCGATATATGGCATGCCTGACTTTGTTAGGCAAGATATCTCGTATCGCCACGGCCAAGAGTTGTTGCATCAAGATGTGGCAATCATGAGACTTTAAGCCAATTAGTTTTAGATCTTTCACCTACACAAGGCTCTTAATATTTGAATAGTATCCCTGTGGCACTTTCACATGCCCCAGACACTGACAAAAACTTGCATTCTCAATTCTGGACAAAGTATGACATGTTGGATGCAAGTATATTTTCTTACCATCAGACCTTGGATGTAACTGATCACATATACCCATCTTAGCTAGATCTTGATGTGTATTCAAACCATCCTATATCTTGGCTTGAATGTTAAGAAGCGTGTCGATGACACTATCACACATTTTTCTCCACATGCATAACATCAATACAATGTCTAACATCTAGATCAGACAAGTATGGAAGATCAAAGAATATCAACCTCTTCTTCCATATGTAAGTTTTACTTTTCAGCTTCTTTTGGGTCTTTCCAAATATAGTATTGATGTCATCAACCCGCTCAAGAACTTGTTGACCAGTTAAGGGTATCAGCATAGTTTCATGCTTTTCACTTCCATTAAAAGCTTTTTTCAATTGTTGGTAAGGGTGATAAGGTTTCAGAAAACGTTGATGCCAAGTATGTTTTTCTTCCATGTTTTAGTTGTACGTAACTTGTGTCTTCTTGATAGATGTAACATCCTAAAAATTTTATTAAACACTTGTGGAAATGTGATGATGATTTGGATACAAGTATATTTGAAGAGAAATGACTAAATCACTCTTTCCATGAAGTGGAAATTACTAGAATACCCTTAGGATGAAAATTACAAAAATACCCTTGTATATTTTTGAAAAATGACCAAAATGCCCCTAGGAAGCATGACAAAATTACCAATATACCCCTAGGACAAAAATGCTCAAATAACTTTAAAAATTTTGTAGAAACCTAATGGAATTATAGCATACACTTAGCTAACTAAGTATCAAAATATTTTGAGACACAAAACTTTAGAATAAAATTTCTAGGAATTTTTCAAGATAACAACTTTGAGACTTTATTTAAGAAAATTCAAGCATAAGAAAAACATGGAAAGATGATACATATAATCTAAGGAATTTTCTCTTAATTATAGAATATATAAACCAATTTAATACAATGGTTTAGTAATTTTTGATAATCGGCAGAAGTATAGGCCAATCAAAAACAAGATAAGAAGAAAAATCTTCTCTTGTCTCCTTTGGTAGATCACGTGGAAAGCTATAGAGATTATTTCATCAATCCCAACGGTCAAAAGTTACATATGTGGGATATTAGTGTATCTTTAAAATTTTAAGGAGATCCAACAGTTAACGAATCTAGAATAATGCTTTTACTAAAACAGGTTTTGTGATAAAAAGTGGAAGGACATTTGTATGGCATAAAAGGAAGAAAAATTTATGTTCCCACCCCTAGGTATGAAGAGCACGTGAAGAAGGGTGTAGAAGAGGCAAGAAACTTCATGATAAGCCACTTAGAAAGCAAGCCACATGATAGAAACAAGTGGTATGACACTTGTATGGCATGGATGCAAGATAACATAAAAATCAAGGCAAGATTTCTCCACCTCCATCTAGCCTTCACATGAACTTTGATGAAGCAAGGAGAAGATTCATGAAATTGGGCACATGTAGGGACACTTGTAAAGGCATTCCAACTAAGTGGACACTTGGAAAGGCATTCATTATGACCAAGACAAGTGTTAGGACACTTGTATGGCACAAAATCAACTTGGAAGATTTTTAAGAAAAAGTTATATTTTCTAAACACTATATAAAGGGAGGGGGGGAACCTTTGGTGCAAACCATTCTCAAGGCATTTCCTCTACCTAAATTTCGTGCTCCCTCTCCCCTCATATCACCTTCATTTCATTTCATCTTTCTCTTTTAAAACTTGAATCAAGAAAGAAAAGCAAACCCATCTCTTTGAGAAAATTTTCGTGAGAAACCTAGCAACCTTAGGAAGAGTTCTTGTCAAGTTTAGTAGAAGGATATCAAGGCTTCATCTCTAAGAGGATTTCCCAAGAAAGGAAGGAAGGAAGGAAGCCATTTATCCATTCAAATTCAAGACTCAAACTCACTTGAGGTAGGCAAAGCTTAAATCTCTAGTTAAGCCATGGTTTGGATTAATTTACATGCTTTAGTAGGCTGAATTATGGTTATTATTTAGGCTTGAATTTTGTGATGTTTGAAGGTTATTCTTTAATGAGAATATGTTAATTTAAGCCATAAGATAGGTGATGATTTATATCCATCAATATTAGTGATGTATGGAAGCCCATTTGATGAACTTTTGAAGGTGATTTTAATGATATTTTGGACTGTCGGTTGATATTTTTATGAAACTATTTTGATTTAAATTTAGACGTAGAGGTTGAATGGTATGTAGTTTAATGGTTTAACTATTGAATGATTCACTTTTAAGGATTAATTAGTGAGGAAGTAAGTGAAAGAAGAATCAAGATTTCATACTAGGTTTGAATCTTTTCTTGTGAAGGTTTCAAGGGAATTAGATATTATTTATATTGAGGATCATTAGTTAGATTACTAACATAATTTCTCTATAGTTAAAACTATTCTCTGGTTATGCATAAAAGATGGTAATAATCTTACTTGATTAAAATATGGTGGTGTAACCATACTTATAATACATATTATGGTGGTGTAACCATATTTATAATCCATATGATGATATAATGAAAATATTTTTCCATAAGGTATATGTGTTTCACTTATGGATTTGATTTTATTATGGATGAATATTGATGTGATAAGATAGGTGGATTACTGTTTCCAAGTCCAGTACGAGGCTTTGGAGAAACAGAATCTGATGCTACATACAGTACGATATGTAGTACCCAGGCGCAAGATACATGGCAATATTTCATGCATGTTTGCGTAAGACTATAGCAGCGTCCACATCCAGTACGAGGTGTGGCCACATACAGTACGATATGTGGAGGCCATTTGCCCTGGGATAGTTCATTTCATGCATTCATATAGCTTGCATATTTCTTATGTATGGGTTTGAATATATTGATGTTTTACTAACCTACTAGTAAGTTTGGGATTTAACTTTGTCTACTGAGAAATTTTATTTCTCACAAGATTTCTTTCATGTTTTTCTTAGATAACAATCATGGTCAGGTTCACTGAAGGGCTGGAGTAATGAAGGAAGTTATGTATTAGACTGAAGCATAGAAAATACTATATTTGTATGGACTTTTGTAACAAGAACTATGACTATGTACAATATTAAGTTTATAATTGTATGTTTTATGTTTTAGTAATTTCACTAATAGTTTTCTTGGAAATTTTCAATTAAGCAAATAATAACAAAGTTAATAAAAATAAGTAGAAATTTAGGTCGTTACAGATAGGGCGTGCATGATGGCCTTTAACACTATATCCACTCAAATTCTCATATGTTGGAAAGTCATAAATGGTACAAAATACCATTGCACGCAACTTGAATGTCTCATTTCAATTCCCAATATACACGTCAACCCCCTCGTCCTATAAAGTTTTCAATCAAGGGACTTAGATAAACATCAATGTCATTTCCTGGCTGTCTTGACCCCAATATCATCATAGATAAACATCAATGTCATTTCCGAAGGATGAAAGTTGTAAATTACTGGCAAAACAGGCCACAAACTGTGCTTAGTGCTTAAATTGTCAAAGGGATTCATTCAATCGGTGAAAAGTCTAAGTGTAAGATTTCTTACCATTTTCCCAAAATTTGGATACAAATGATTAATCTTCTTCCATTAGGAAGAATCAGTTGGATGGTGGAGTATTCCATCGCAGTTTCTCCCATCTACATGCCATGTTACACAATTAACATGTTTATTTATGATAACAATAGGGCAATAATTAAACTAAGAAAAGATGAAACCTAGTAACCAAACAACCAATTAAAAGGAAGATTGGTATCAAAAGAATTAGTTCATTTGGAGGCTTCCAAACAATAGAGTTTATTCATCACAATCCCTTTGACTCACTTATAGGCCAATCCTATCAAGTATGCATAAAATTTTCGTACCTTCTTAAGAGAGATGGAGTCGTGGAGGAAAGAATAATAGGCTATTTTTTATTTTTATAATTAAAAAAAAGTAATGTATTCCAATAATTTTCTTACTTTCATTACATCTAATACATTTCTATAAACAAGAAATTAAAAGAATATATACAACACTTGCAACATGCAATAGTAGTTTCATTTGATATCTCCATTTGTTATACATAATTCGTCAAATGTGGGCTATCTTATAAGAAATGTGAGCTATCTTATATTCCAACTTCCAAGTATAAGATCAAATGCATCATGGTCAAAACATGCTTTTGTTGAAAGTGTAAAAAAAAAGATAAGGATGAAAACAAGGATGAACACACACAATTAACCAAGAGGGGGGGGGGATGAATTGGTTAAAACTTAGTGTTTAAAAAATCTTTGAAAAACCAGCAGCGGAATTTAGATCATATCATAAATAAAGCTTGGTAAAATTTTCAGTTTTTAATCAATCAAGACTCACCCTTCACCTTAAGCAATTTCAGAAACTTTTTCTGTTGATCTTGAAAGAGATAAACCACAAGACAAGTTAGATTCAGATAACAAGACTTAGAAACAAGTATAACACCAAATCTATACTGGTTCACCCCTCAAATGAGAAGCTACATCCAATGTCTTCTAATCAAAACTGATTAGAGTTCTACTAAATTAAATATGTTCTTTACAAGCTATTACATGTGATTACCTTTACCAAACCTAGATAAAGAACCTAAAATCTAACACCCTATTAGACTTCTAATCACAAAGAACCTGAGAACCCTACTCAGTTCTTTCCCTCTAGAGAACACTATTCTAGAAAGCTTGAAATAAAACTATTTGAACTTAGCACTTACAAAACTAAAAGATACAAATCAAAATAATGTAAGAGTTCAAGAGAGCTACAACTTTCTGATCCTCAATAGATGAATGTATGAATATTACCAATCAAATCAGGTTGTACGAATGCAAATGATGAAAACCATCTCTCTTGTATATTCTTTTTGAGTCTTGTTTAAAACTTCATCATCAATGAATCATATGACTTTGTGATTTGAAACAAGATGTAATGACACTTCAGAAAATCTATTTCTTGAACCTTTGAAAGCTTTGGGATTATTGGAAATTTCATAAGCTCATATTACTTGACTTGTTATAAATGCATAGACCGAATAACTTTAAATAGAAAATAGATTTAACTGCATGTAATCAATTAAAACAATATGATAATTGATTATTTTAATAAATGTAATTGATTAATATGCCAAGTAATCGATTAAAGTGTTCTTGAACCAATTTGGAAAACTGCTAAGAACAATGTAATTGATTAAAATGATATGTAATTGATTAAGGCAGTTCATGTCAATTTAGAAATAAGCCTATGTAATCGATTACGATTATTGGTAATCAATTAAGGCATTCTAGCATAGTTTTTGGAATAAGCCTGTGTAATCGATTACGATTAAATGGTAATCTATTAAACTATTCTTCAAGGGTTTTTAATAGATTACACAAGCTGGTAATCGATTAAATCAATGCACAAATGTTTTTCCAAAAACTTAAATCATGAAAAACTTATTTCTTAATGCAAATGTGTAATCTTACATGCTTTGCTTAGATCATGAATGCATGCATCTGATTATGCTCATACAATGCAAGGATCATTAGATAACTCTCTTGAGCAACTTAACAAATTACAAATGCCTTCAATTGATAGGCATGTAAAAAGCTAAAATATTCTTAAGCAAAGGCCTTCATTCCTGACTTGATCTTCTTCCCATCTCCCCCCTATATCCAACAAAGGATTCTTCAGATGCCAATAAAATAGTTATTGGAGGAAAACAGTCAAAAGAGTTGGACATTCCTTAAAACCTAGAGGACACTAGACAATTTTAAATAAATAGATAAATGATTCATTATATACTCCTACATGCATGTGTAATTGTGGAAATTAGTATGTACATTCATATATGTATGAAAATGCTTCACAGTACAAACACAAATTCATACCTTACCACCTATAAAATTAAATGTGATTGGTTGTGTTGCTATGTTTTTGTCTCAAAATATTAAGTCAAAAGTATGGGTCCTAAATCCTGATTGGTTAATTTCCTTTTGATTGAAGTTCATATGCGAAAAGTTTGTAGTGTATAGAATTTTTCTCATATATGTATGTATTAGTAGTCACAAGACATAATCAGACATATAAGAAGAGAACCATAGATATATCGAAAAGTTTGTGTTTGTCTAGTATGAATACCATGATATTAAAAAGTTTAGTGAGTTATTACAATAGAGCAATTTTGTTACTTAGTTACTAATTACCATTGAAAAACATGGAGTAGAATTTTGTTTTCTTGAAACTACAAAATAACTATTATGAGATGAGAAAAGGCCAACAAAGTGTTAATAGTGTCAACAAAAGCACAAATTGATGTCATAAATTAGCTATTGAAAATGAAATAGGTAAAAAATCAAATATATTAGAAATGTTGGCTACATGCACTTGGTGGCCAGGGAACTAATGTAAAAAAAAAAGGATGTTAAATTCAAAAGCAAAATCAACATTGCTTGTATTCTTAAGGAGATACGTGCTAATGATGATGAGGAGAAAGCAAAAGCTGATGAGGAGGAAAAAAACTAGGTAAATAACCTATTAGCCTCTTTCAGTATTTCTAGCATGCTACAAACAAGGTAGGAACAAAGCTCTTTCGTTGTAGAAGCCAAGCTTAATTAAACTAATACATATATATTTTTTATTTTGATTAAGTAGGTCAATGAAAAAATTATATCCCAAAATCAAATAAATGTAAGTTCAAATCTGGTTCAACATGCAGTGGCGGTGATGCAGAGTCGGACAAGTAGTGATGCGATGGTGGTGACGTGGTGGCGTGATGGGCAACAACAGAGTGGCAACAAGGGAGAGTAAGGGTTCAAGAGAATGAGCTCTAGAGCGAGAGTAAGGCGCTAGAGGAAGATTTCAATTTTTTTTATAAAAAAGGTAACGTCGGTTTTTAAATAAAAATGATGTTAAGGATGCATTCCACAATATCAGTTTTCAAAAAATGATGTTAACAAATTACTAAGAACATCGATTTTTAAAAAATCGATGTTAAGTTTCTAAAAGTAAAATCAGTTTTTGAAAAATCGATGTTAAGAACATCCATTTATTTATGGAAATGCCATCGCGCCAAATTTAACATCGACTTTTCTTATAACCGATGTTAAATTGGCGATGTTGAATGCTTATTTTGCAATAGTGTATAGAGCACCTAAGATTATATTTGGTTCAACTGAGTACACCATGGCCATTGATATCTGGTTACTTGTTGTGTACTTGGTGGGTATCTTGCTTTTAAGTATATTTGATTATGCTATATTTAGAATTCAGATATGTGCATAGTAAATTTCTATTGTTGTTAGCCTCTATTCCTTGGTGAGAGTGGAGTAGATCAACTTGTTGAAATTATCAAGGTGAGATAAATTCTAAAGATTTATAGTTTACTCTGTAAAATCTAGGCATTTAACGACTGCTTTGTGTCCTTGTCCTTACTTTGAATGATTTTCACTTGAGTTTATTGTGATTGCTTTTTATTATAACTAGGTTGTTTGTAGACATCCATAATAATAGTCCTCTTGTTTGTATACATATCAAAGCTTTAATGGCTACATGTTTAGGAGTTCAATCCTTGTTGCTCTTGTTCTTTATGGTTAAATGCTTAAATTACTTAGGATTGTTACTCGATAGCCTTATAGTAGGCTTTAAGAAGGCCCCCTATCATTGTTGAACATTTGCACCTGTCACTGTTAGACAACCAAAGGTATTTACTTATCTTCAATCTATTTTGATCATTATTCTTCATATTTTGATGTATACTTCAAAATGGGTTGGTTCTTTATTAGCTTTTGCATAAGCTTATTCTTCGATATTATCATTTTTCTTTCTTTATCGGATTATTATGTTAGGATTAGGGAAGAGGAAGGGAAAAATTCTATTGTGAGATATTAGACGTTTCACTATTGACTTTATTTATTCAATGAATGGCTAAAATGTTCAACCAGTAAGTGAATAAATAGGCTGAAATAAACTATTAACTTTTTTATGTGACTTGATCTACAGGGTCTTGTACGTTTCCCATTTGCACCATTAAAATAAATTGTGTTGTTTTTAATTAAAATAAAAATTTCAACTATTAATTAAAATTAAATCCATTTAATTTGGTATTCACATTATATATCTCTTGTTGTTAAAGTATGGAACAATAATGGGCCCTTGATTCCCATTAATTGAAAGGCATGTGTTTATATTAATGCAACTGAACTGCTTCGACTTCCCTTGATTCTAGCATACGTAGAAGCCTCAAGGAATCAAATGTTTCATGGAGTAAGTATCCCTTGTATGTTTTTAGCATATTATACAAGTATATTGAACTACATTGTAAGATATAAGTGTAAAAAAATAAATCTCATGATACTTTAATCTGTAGCCCTTCAAACATATGCATTAAAACTACATTATCAAAAGCTATGCTTGGATAAACTGAAAGATGAATGTCAAAAGATTAGAGAAACTTTGATTCTCTCATTTGACTTGTAACATTTTAGAATAAAATAAATTTGATCTTTTCACTGTGATTGTTGAACATTAATTCTGAAAATTAGTAACAATGATTATTGTTGATCTTAACTAATGCTTGTAAATTGTAATGCTTCATTCTTTGCCAGAAAAAGGAGTGGTGGCATGGAAAAAATATAGTCTACATTCGGCATCAAAGATTTCTTAAACCCTATCACCTATATCGATGATTGAAAAAAGATTTGAATGGAATACATGAGTATGAAAGTGCACTAAAACCCTTAGCTTGAAATGAAGTTTATGAGCAGGTGAAGGACGTACTAACTATCTATGGGAAGACCCAAAAGAAAGATACAACTAAGAAAAACATATGGAAGAAGAGGTTGATATTCATTGATATTTCATATTGGTCCATTCTAGATGTAAGACACTATATAAACATGATGCATGTCGAGAAAAATATATGTGATAGTTGTTAGGTCTGGACGACCATGTGTCTAATCCATCCTAGATTTTGATGTATAACACAAGTATAAATTATTGATATTTTAATGAGTTTTTGAGTGGACAATATTATCATGTTAAATGAACATCATCCACAACTATAGAGAGTATGCTTTGTTTCAACCTACCATCCTGAATGTTGTATTCAATGAGCGTTCACTCTTGCGCATAATAGCATAACACGCTCTCGTAAGGTAAATTTGTGGATCTAGTCTCAAGGACTGAGTATCACGAAAAAAGGGAGTAAATACGTACTATTTTATTCAAATTCCATTTGTCTCTATTAAATTTGAATATTTAACATTTGCATTCAAAAAAACATAGAAGAGACTAGAAGACCTCTGAGGAATATCCCCCGGAAGGTCACTTTCACAAAGGTCAAAAGCGCATGACACTGTATGTAATTCATATAAATCCTTGCCATTCAGAGCTTGACAGGTCAACCAATTCCTCTATGTGAGACAACGGTCCTATCAAGATAACAACACAAATCTTACAACGGATATCTCACTAATCTATAGAAGGATGTCTCCTTCAATGAAGCAAGGGACTGGAAAACAAGAAAAAGAAAGAACAAGAGCGCAAAAGGTGAAACTTTGATATAAGCACTACACGTTCTACACTATTATTATTCTTTAAAAAGCTAAGTAGTTTGTATTGTGCTTAATTGTATATTCACTATCTGAGTGTTAAGAATACTTGTATTCAATCAAACAATTGTTTGTGAAAGCCAAGAGTGGCTTAGTATTAAAAAATACTTGGGTTATTAGATTCGGGGGTAGTCTAAGAAGATACCAAAAGTGATGTTAAGAACACTTGTAAAGCTAGGAGTAGCGGGTTAGAATACTTGTTTGTAATCAGTAAGCATATTTTCCACCATCATGTCATACATTGTCAAGAAAATAAAAAACCAATTTTTCGTGAGTGTCTGCAAAGTGTGAAAGTCCCTTAAGGATACTCTTCAAATATCAAGAGCCTTGTAACAACTCTTGGTTGCGGCCATACAAGGCTTATTGCCTAAAAAAGTTAGGGTTGCCATAACTCAGTTGTGCTTTTTCTTCAATGTTATTTGTAGTAAAGCCATTGGCCCTAAAAAATTAGATAACTTGGAAAATGAGGCTATTTTCACCCTTTGTCAATTGGAGATGTATTTTCCTCCTTCATTTTTCGACATCATGGTTCACTTAATTGTTTATCTAATGAAGGAGATTCGATTATGTGGCCCAATTCATTTATGGTGGGTGTACTCAGTTAAGCGATGCATAAAGATCTTAAAAGGGTATACCAAGAACCAATACCGTCCAGAAGCATCCATTGTTGAAAGGTACGTTGTTGAATAATCCATTATGTACATTGAACAGGTGAAATCTGTTGGGCTTCTTCAAACTTGTCATGAAAAGGGGAGGTAAGGGTTCACGAGGTTACTATGTTGTAACCATGGGTTGTGAGAAATTGAATCAAGTGCATTTGTATATATTGAATAACACCCAATAGTTTCTCCCACACATAGTTACACATACATAATTTCTGATGGCTATGTTGGATATAGGGGGAGCTGCAAGAAGATTAAAGCAAGGATGAAGTAATTGGCTTGATGTTTTAGCTTTTTACATGCCCAATCAATTTGAAGGCATTTGTAATTTTTCTAAGTGGTTCAAGTACATTGCCTTGTGATCCTTGCATTGCATTTGCATTCTCATTAACATACATACATGTTTTTCATTAAAGTATTAAAGTTGTTCAATGATTTTAAAAAAAGCTGAGTTCTCATGGTTATGTTTTTGGAAAAATGAAAACTTACTGCTTTAATCGATTACACAATGTTTTTAATCGATTAAAGGCTTTGTTCTAAATCTGAAAAAGCCATGAAGAACATACTAATCGATTACAGGCTTCTTGTAATCGATTACATAGTACAATATGAAAATCATGCATCACTGCTTTAATCGATTACCATGGTATGTAATTGATTATCGTAGTTCTTTAGTCTATATGCATTACTGGTTTAATCGATTACCACAATCAGTAATCGATTACACAGACTTATTTCATATTTTGAGCTTTACTGCTTTAATCGATTACCAGTCTTATGTAATCGATTGTCACAACTTATTTCACATACATGATGACTGCTTTAATCAATTACTTCACGTATTAATCGATTATCTTATTCTTGAAAAGTTTTGCATGAAGCTCAAGAACATATTAATCGATTATCTGGTATTTTAATTGATTACTTATGGTAAAATAATTGATTACACTATCATTTTAATCGATTATATTCAATTGAATTAGTTTCTATTTAAAGCTTTGTGGGTCTACTCTTTATAAATAGATATTGAACGAATTACTCAATGCATGTGTGACTTACCCAAAGATTTCTAAGCTTTCTAAGAGTCCAAGATACTGATTTTTTCTGAGTGAGAAACACATCTTGTGAGATCAAGATTTCTGATTTTTAGAGATGATGTGTTAAAGAAAATAAAGATTTTTTCAAGAGTATTGATTATGAGTATTAACTTTCATACAACCTGGATTGATTGGTAAATTCATTCATTCATACATTGAAGGATCACATGTTGTGTCTCTCATGAATCTTTCTTTAGAATTTTTTTGTGCATTAAAATTATGTTGTGATATATCAAAGTGATTCTTTCAAGCTTTCTAGAGTAGGGTTCTCTAGGGAGAAAGATCTTAGTAGGGTTCTAAGGATCTTTGTGATTTTTTTTCTAATAGTGTTTTAGAATTCAAATTCTTTATCTAGGGTTGATAAAGATAATCACTTGTAAATTTATTGTAAATAATATTTTGATTTAGTGAAAACTCTAACCTAGTATTGGTTGGAGGACAGTGGATGTGGCCTCCATGTTAGTGAGGTGAACCAGTATAAATTGCTGAGTCTTTTATTCTAATTTTGTTTATCTTTCATTGCTTGTATTTGGGTAATCAAAATATTATTAGCAAAAAAAGTATTTCTATCATTGCATGCATGGCAAGGTAGATCTTGATTGAAAGAAAAAGTCTGGTTTTACAAAAGGTGATTGACTGATACGATCCAAGTTTTAATTTCGCAAATTATTTTTAGAGAAAATTTTAAATATCTGTTTTAAACCAATTCACCCCCCCCCCCTCTTGGTTTATTTGAAGTGTGTTCATTGTGTTTTCAAGCTACTCACCCAAAAGGTAACATGATGAAGGTCTTGCAAGAGCATTACAAAGTTTCATAAATTGGTTTAAATAAAAAAATCTTGAGTGATGACAATGCTTCTGAAACATTGAGATTGTTAGTTGTAGGGCCAAAACTAAATGTCCTCAGTTGGAAGGGATATGATATGAAAAACTTTTCCTTCTACATAAACTCACAAGCTGATAAGAGTAGAGTGCAAAATAGCAGGGTTAGTCATGATGTTGATTCCTTGCACTTTTCTAATGCATCAGATAACAACCTCATTAGTGCACTTTTCTTGATTATAGTAAATTCATAGAGCCTATTTTTAAGTGTAAGTGAATTAATGGAAATATCAATGTGCGATAGGATGAAATTGGATTTACTTTGGTAGACCTTGATAAGGTTGGTTACAAGAACGAGCCTTTCATCATGGAAGAACATGCAAAAGAGGTGTTTTATGTAAAAGATCCATGTGAGTCAAGATGGTTTGTGGTTCTATAGGAAAGAACAAGTGGTGTTAGTCACCAAAATGATGATTCAACACTTGATATTTGTGAGACTCCTTTTTTCTCCACACACAAGCCTTCCATAATTGAAGAACATGAAGTGGATGATGTACATGCAAATTGTAATGATCATGATGAAGGCTTCTAGGAAAATATTCCTACATAATTATGTTAACCATAAGTAATGTTTATAATATTGCACAATGCCACTAATTTTTTTTTATCTTTTTTGGATATTAACTTCGTATTCTTGAAATGTTCTCTAATTTATAAAAAATTTTATTTGCACAAGGTCAGAAGCTTGACTGCTAGACAATTAGATGAGCCCAAGGTAGTGGTTCATGTCAATCCTTCCACTCGGAGAGCTTCAAGGCTACATAAAGAGAAGTTCCACAACTATTTAGGCATGGTAGTTGGAGATAAGATTGATACTTTGTATCCCAATTGGAAAGTTGTTCTAGAAGCTTTGAAGAATCTGATTTGGGATGACATTATGGTATGTTTACTAAAACATATAAGTTTTAGTAATTGGTTGTATTTAAGCTAAGAAAATTGTTGTCATTATCTAATTCTTAAATGGTCATTTTGTGATGTAGGGAACATTTA
The DNA here is from genome assembly GCA_013407115.1 of Glycine latifolia. Taxonomy (NCBI): domain Eukaryota; kingdom Viridiplantae; phylum Streptophyta; class Magnoliopsida; order Fabales; family Fabaceae; genus Glycine; species Glycine latifolia. The sequence goes on from QARZ01039581.1 coordinate 70,131, forward strand.
ATATTCTAAAAGCGTCCAACACCAAGAAGAAGGTCATTTCATTGGTGGCAACACTATGGAGGAAATTTAAGTTATCCCTGATCACTAATTATGGCAAGATGATCAGACTCTTTATAATAAGTATGGTATGGATCCAAAGACTTAGGAGGAATTTGTTGCAAGCTGCAAAACCCTTTCTTGGTAGTTTAGTTATGTGTGTTGTTTTTTGAAATAGTAATTTATAATTTATTTGAGAATTTTGCTGAAACTGTGTCTAATTTACTTAGAAAAAAAAAGAAGGCTCAAGAAATCCAAATCATAACGACTATCCATACTTATTGTCTCGTGGAGGTTGCTTGTTGCTTGTAATAAACATGATGAAGTATAAAATAAATAAAAGATAGGAGGCATCAATCTAATGTGGGGGTTCAGCAACTGTTGACCCTCCATCTCCCATTAAAAGACATGTGAACTTGAAGATGCTCGCACAAAACGATCTGAGTAGATGACATTTGAGGCAGCACAACAAATTTCTGATAGGATTGTAAGTTCATTTTTATTTTTACATGTAACTTTATATAATAACACAATAATTTGACCAACTTCTATTTTTGTTTGTTGTAGGAGTCCTTACAAGACCTGATGACATAGGAAAGCTTTGTACCCCAAGGTCATCAAGATATACTAACTGCTACCATTGGCCGACCTAAGCACTCAGGTCATGTTTGTGTTGCAAGAGTTGGTGTGACCATTAGCCAATACTTTGCACATGCATCACGTGGCTCCAATAGTTCTACATCCATCATCCCACAATAGCTGGTTGAAATAATAGAGAACTTGAAACAATAGTGGAAAAGAGAAACAAAATAGGACAGTAGACGTAGCATAGAGAGAATTAAATAGGAGTTATGGGAGGTCCTCATGAAAACCTTGAGCCAGAAGGTATCCTAGCAACCACCTTTAGTTTAGGCAAATATACAAGTTTATGGTGCCCGTGTGAGCATAAAGGGAAGTTGTGCCGATACTGTTGTTAATCCCTCAAGGGAGAAGCCTCACTCTGATATTAGGCCTACAATGGGGTTGTATGTAAATAGTGACCATTCTACCCCCCTGGTGGCATTGGAAAAAGTATATGAGGAGGCGTTAAGCATGCACCACGTGCATTTGACCAATGATGTGATCAATGTGGGTATTGAAGAAGTTTGAGATGCTGACGCTCAAATCCTTTTTCCCACTTTAGAGGTTCAGTGTGTGGGGCATACTGTCAACACCTTTATTGCATGGTCGAGACATCTTGTGAAGCCTGTTTCACTTGAGGTATTTACTTAAGTTATGTTTATTTGTACTTAGAAATTCTTATATTGACCAAAAATCTTTACTAACATTAACTTATGTTATTTATTAACTAAATAGGATTCATATAGATGTCCAAAGAAATATGTTGAATCTTTTCATAGGTTGAATCACATTGGTGATCCCTTAGGTGATTTGATTAAGAATTTGATTGACCTTTACATGAATCCTCTTTAAGCGTCCTGGGATGTGACTGCATTGGGGTTCATGATGATGATTTTCCATTGTTCATACACTTAACTGATGTAAATGAAATAATCTCATGCCAACAATGTTTGAACATCTCTATATTACAGATGTAAATAATGTAAGTATATTTTATTTAAAGGTTAGTTCGTTGCCTAATTACTTCTAATATGATTAACGATTTCTATTTGTTTAAACAAAAATAGGTTTTTGAATGAGTTGTCAATAAACTTGGGCCATGGTTCTATGTATGGATTCCTTGAGCCTTAATTCATACACAATGCAAATGAAAGATGTGATAAATGTCAACTTTACCTTCAATCATGGATAAAGGAATCACAAAGAGAGATGTAACTAGGAACTTACTTGGATCAGTATGTAAAAGTTAACTAATAATGTATTTAAATAATATTTTCACTATCACAACTTATTATCCTCTAATGCAAGGGACATTAGCAACTCCTTGTTATCTATCCTAGGAATGACATTGTGGTATGGTTCTATTTCTTGTGTAAGAAGCCTAAAATTCACATCAAAGTCGTAGTTAACAAGTTAAGTTTGAACTTGTAACACTTTTACTCTATTAATTCTTAGTATAGATGCACATCAATCTTTTGATCTCACAAGGCATGCATGTTTCTTTTAACCAGTGCTATGAAGGAATTGAAGAGACTCCACGGTAATCCCTCTCATAGTAAACCTTTACTTGCACCTCACTGGATTGAAGTAAAGGTAAGTCATTTAATCAATACTTTAATCTGATTGATTACATTTTGTAACTTTGTAATTATGAGCTTTAATTATATTTCATATTGAAATTAGAGTCATATTCAATTCGGAGGCTATGAATGTGGCTATTATGTCATGCACTAGATGTGGACCATAGTCATAGGGGGTTTGAAGAATGAATGGAACATGATAGACTAGCTTGCTTTAAAAAGTTTCAATTATTAGACTTTTAATTATAAAATGTCATTAGCTTGTGTTTAACAATATACTAGTTTACTTTTACATTTTTAATTATTACACTTTTCATTATTTAATGTGATTAACTTGTGTTTATTATATGTTGTAGTCGTTTAGTGATGGAAAACCATTGGAATTGAAGAAGATTACAACAATTCACAATGAATGGACAAGATACTTTTTAAAATGTAAAAATAATGCATTGACCAATGTTTTACAATGCTTGATATTATACATCATTTACATCATATTTATTTATATCAATTAATTAATTTATAATTTCGTTTGAACTGCCTAGGTCTATTTTCTATTATTTTTTTTGTCTAAATTGTTTGGGTCTATTTTCTATATTTATTTTGGTGTGGACTGCATGAATTTATTTTTTGTTAAATTGCAGGTTGGTTGTAAGACTAAATAAATATTTTTAAAAAATTATAAATTATGACAGTTCTCAGAAAACTATAATAGAAAGGTCAAAGATCAATGACATTTTTCAACAAAATTGTCACAGAAGATGCACTTTCTATGACGATTTTGAGTAAAACCTCATTGATGTTGACTTTCTATGACGATTTTCTAAAAACCATCATAGAAATTTAATTTTCTATGACAATTTCTTTGAAAACCAATGTAAAAGTACACGTAAAGCAGGTTATATTGTAAAAATGCAACATATTTCATGACAATTTTAAAATCGTCATGGAAAGCAATCCACATTCTACGATGGTAGATTCTATGGCGGTTTTTAACCATCATGGAAGGTCCTAAAAAACCATCATGGAATTCTTTATTTGCAATAGATGCTAATTGTAGTCATGACTTCATTTTCACTCTAAGTTTTCCCCATTGAAAATCTAGAATCAAGAACATGTGGTCGAGGCGTCTGGCAATGATTCAAAGAGGTCATGCAACACAAGGAAATTTTCATCACCCTTAATCATGTCTTTGGTAAGTCAAATTACATTTATATCTTAAGAAAAACTAGGACCCTTAATTATTTTAATTAGATGTAAGTAAATATAAAGGTTAAAAATTGTGTTTTATGTGATATTGGACCATGTACTATACACCTGCTCTGTAATATCAAACAATAGAAGAGTCATGTCATGAATTGATACAACATTAATTAAATAGATGGCATTTGAGAATTCGTTTATTGCTTTATGTCTGAGATTTGTTTTGCAGACATTCTCCCAGGGTCTGTCGAATCCTATGAAAAATTAAATGAAGTTCAAGATCTAAAAGTTGTTAAACACCATCAAAAGACGTGCACTATTGGGGACAAACATGCTCTGACTTAAAATAAGTGGTTTTCTGTTGAAGTGATCAACATGAAAGCTCACAAAGAGTGATTTTCCAACATGAAAGAGTATGTGCATTTAATCCAAGCATTAAATTCTCCAACAACCACAATCTTCAAACGCTAGCCCAAGTGAAGAAATCTATTTGTTAGAGACAACAAACACTTGTTGAAGAAGGCCGATAAATACCAGAAGCTTTGAAACATGAACAAGGAACTTATGCACTCTTATTTGAATTCTTTATGTAAAAAAACTTTTTGTATTGTTCTTAAAAAGCTCTCAAAATACCTTGAACACCTTAAGAGAAAAGACTAAATGTTGAGATTGTATATCTGTCTATAAGAGGATTGAGAGTTAGTTAGTATGAAATCAAACAACAAATCTATTTGATTTTTATATAGCTAACAGTAGCTTGGTAGGACAAAGAATACTGAATTGTATCAAGCTTGAGCTAGAGCTTCAGTTGTAGAGGTAGAAGCGGTAGTGACTAATACTTGTAACTTGTTAAAGTTAGTGGAACTTGGTAGTTTGCCAAGAACTGAATATAGTCTCAATGGTAGAGACGAACCAATATAAATCTTTATGTGTTATATATTTTCCATATTCTTTTGATTTAAATTGACCTAAGGTTTGAACTTGATTTTGGTTTGAAAAACTCAATCTATTAAAATATATTATCTGCACTACTAAAAAATATACATTTAACATCGTCAATTTAACATTGGTTACAAGAAAAATTGATGTTACATTGTACGTGGTGGCATTTTTGTAAATAATTAGAGCTTCTTAACATAATTTTTAAAAAAACTGATGTTGTTAGTAATTACTCGACATCGATTTTTTTAAAACCGATATTGTTAGTACAATGTTAATATCAGTTTTTGGGAAACTGATGTTAAGTAATTAAGTAATTACTAACAACATCGGTTCTTTAGAAGCCGATGTCGTCAAATGAGTAGATAATATCGATTTTTTTTAGAAAAATCGATGTTAGTTTTTTTTAAACGATTCAATAGATATAGCCCATCATGGAGAGGCCCAAAGTGGTGAGCATGCAGGAGAATAATATTAACAAGCTAAGCTAGATTTTCATGCTGCTCCCGAAGCTCCCAGTGTCTTCTTTCACGATGTTTCGGCGCTCCGTGACTTCCTCGCCGACACTCGCAGGGACAACGCCACTGTTTAGGTCCCTATCCCCAAGCGCTTCTCACTCCCATATTTTTCATCTTCCACACTAAGATTTTGATAAGTGTCATATTTTAGTAAAAATCAGGCTTACAATGATGGCACTTATTTTTTGATTTCAGTAAAAGTGTTTATAAAATTTCCCTAAAACCTAGTTAATTTGTATTTAGTACTTATATAAATGTTTTTCACATTTTGGAAGATTAGTCTAATCATATTTTGTATTTTTATAGGTTCCAATGGTATCCGAAGCATCCAAGCAAACAAAGCAAGTGAAAGGGGCATAAAAATCAAATTTGGGAGGTGTCAGAAGCAAAATGGCCCAAAACTAGTCCAGGCCCATGACCTTTCTTCATCATTAAGTCTTTAACTCACCCGGGCGAGTGGAACTAGTGTATTTTGCTCACCCAGGTGAGTGGAGGATTCCAGAAAAACGTATTAGCTTGCCTAGGCGAGTGAACCAATGCCAAATTGCTCACCTGGGCAAGTGGCATCAACAAGTGGCATTAAACTCCCCCAAGCGAGTGAAAATAGGCTAAAATGGTCGCTTGGGCGAGTGGACAGGAGCAGCCATCCTCTCCTATAAATAGCCATGCAAACCCTGGAGGAAAGCATCCCATTTTCGATGTTTGAGAGCTTAGGACATGATTTGAGAGTAGTTTAGCTTAGGGAGAGTGAGAGAAGTGAGGAAGTAGTGTGGAAACTTTGCTGGAAGGAGTTGGTGATGATTTCCTTCATCAATTCTTCCATTGAGGAGGTGCTCTCCACAATGATCGACTAACTTCTCTAAGGATTGGATATGATCTTCTACCCTTAAGTATCTCTTTTAATATTTATTTATGCATAAGTCTTTTCTATTTATTATTGGTAATTTCATTCCGTACTTAATGCTTGATTCTACTTGATCACTAGTTTCATGAAATAAGGTTCTAAGTTTAACTGGAAAGTACTCTTAAAACTTGAACTGAATAATTTTACTCTTTACATTACGTTGCTAGAAATAGAGCATAACGTTTAGATTGCAAATAGCACGCGATTATGATTGTAATGCTGGGGTATTTATTTCATATGCGAGGGATCGATATTTGATAAATATTCTTAGGATTCTCAAATGCGAGGGATCGATTTGGGGTGATTTTATGTGTGCATCAATAATAAAAGAAAATAATTTATGCATGGCAATATTAACTGAATACTAAGGGTATGAATGATGAAATCCAATCCTATGCTTTTCTTGAATTAATTTTATTAGCTTTTGTAATCTTCCGTAATTCCAACACATTAAATTTATTATTCCGCTTTTTCTTTAAATTTCATAATTTATGTTATTCCACAAATACATGAAACTCAATTCACACTTGTTGTATATAACTATTAAACTGTTAAGTTTTATTTGAATTAACTGAGTAACTCAAGTCCCTATGGAGATGAACTTTTATAAATTTTGTAACTTACAACGATAATTGGTACGCTTGCCAAAAGTCATAACAAGTTTCTGGCGTCGTTGCCAGGGACTTGAGTTGTTTACTTAGTTCTTTTAAGATTTAATTTTTCAGTTTAGTAGGATTTTTTTTTTCTTACTTCCATTATTTACTTTATTTTTAATTTTTGTATATAAATTGTCTTTTATTTAAACCTCGATGCTTACGGGATATTGTAGTTTGCTCTTTTTCCTTTATACGAGGTAAGTTTTCTGCAGATTAACCCTTGTTTGATCCAGAAATCACTAAAATAGAAAGGAAAAATAGGAAGAAAAAGAAACTAGAAGCCAATAAGCCATCGAGGGAAACTTCATCTATTGATCCTCCTTCATCAGAAAAGCCACTTGTACGTGATAATATATCTGATCGAGGGGAAGAAGAAAATAGACCACCAAGGAGAACTCTTGGTGACTATGCTTACCAACAAGGACCAAAGCATTACAACAGCATAGTCATCCCTCCTTTCAACAATAAAGTTGTGGAACTGAAGCCAGCATTACTCAGTCTAATTGGCTCACATCCCTTTGCAGGGATGGACCATGAAGATCCATACACTCACTTGTCCACATTCATGGAGTTATGCAGTACAATGGGAGCTTCTAACGAAGATGCTGAAGCTGTTTACCTTAGAGCTTTTCCATTTTCTTTGACGGGTAAAGCAAAGACATGGCTTCAATCCCAACCAAACAAAAGCCTGAGCTCGTGGGAAGAAGTGGAGGAAAAATTTATTACTAGATTCTTTCCTCCATCAAGATTCATAAAGCAAAATCAGCCATTGCTACTTTTTCCCAAGGAGCAGATGAACCTCTCTATGAGACATGGGAAAGATTCAAATCCTTATTGTAGAGGTGCCTAAACCACAATTTTGATGATGCTGCACAATTACATATTTTCTACAGTGGTTTGAGACCTCAGACAAAGATGATTCTTGATGTCTCAGCTGGAGGAACTATGATGTCAAAAAGCCCGGCGGAAGCAATTGTGATCATTGACTCCATAGCAGCCAGTGATTACCAGTCTCACCATGATAGATCTCCAATTCAGAGGAAAGGTGTAATGGAGCTTGATACTCAAAATGCCATTCTAGATCAGAATAAATTGTTAACTCAACAATTGGAGGCCTTAACCAAACAAATAGGCCAACTTCCTCAACAAATTCAGCATGGAGGATCACAGAAAACACACGCAGCTCATCAAGTTCAACAAATTTTGAGATGTGATTTCTGTGGTGGAGAACATCAAAATGGCCACTATCCAGCACCTGGTGATTTCCAACCAGAAGAGGAGGCTCATTATTTGCAAAATCAAACCAGACCTTAGCAGAATTATCAAGGAAATTATCAAGGTTACCGAGGAGGTCCAGGTTCAAATCAACCTTATGGTTGAAGACAAAATAATAATGCATATACTGCTCCCACTAATCCTCCTTTTGCAGGTCCTTCTAACAATTCATATGCAGGTTCTTCAAATAGGAATCCACAAAACCAAGCTCAGCCTGATAGATTATCAAAAATAGAAGACACTTTAACTCAGTTTATGCAGATGTCTATCACCAATCAAAAGAATATTGATGCTTCCATAAAAAATCTTGAAGTACAGGTTAGACAACTCGCAAAGCAACTCTCAGAGCATGGAGGTGGATCTTTTTCAGCAAACACACAAGTCAACCCAAAGGAACAATGTAAGACAATTATAACAAGGAGAGGGACCGTGGTTGGTTTGAATGATGATGATGAGAAAAAGAAAAATGAAGGAGTTGCAGAAAAAAAATGATGAAAATAAAAAAGTTGAAAAAGAAAATGAAAAAAATGATGA
>QARZ01039584.1:0-22456 GCA_013407115.1 Glycine latifolia
AGGATAAAATTGTATATTTCTAGGAATTGGAAAAGGGTTTATATATAATAATCAGGAGTGTGCCAGCATCACACTCCTTCTATTACATACTATATTGGTTAAAATTTATTGAAAACGACAAAATCCAGAAAGTCATTAAATAACAAGTCAGACCAACAAAAAATTGTAATTTGCAATAAACTTCAACCAATTATAGAGTGTGATCAAAAGAGTATGTTGCTAGCATTTCTCAAATAACGAGCATGACAAATCATAAGGCCCAGTGGTTTATTAAAGTTTATTTTTCTGTTCCTCTTATTTTATACTTCTACATTTTGAGACATAAATTGTGAGATATGAAGCTAACATTCTCTCCCATAGCCCCACCCAATTCTTCCATAATACTGAAGCCAAATGCCAAAAGGCATAATAAGCCAAACTTAATTTATCATTTTTTCCAATTATGCTTTAAATTAAAATACACTTTTACCTCTGTTTAAACAATTCATAAGGCAAGTACACAGATTTAAGCACATCCATTAAAACCTGGACATCAGAAACAGAAAATAAGTGCTGAATATTCCTTGCAAAGGTCCCAGTCATATTGTGCAATTCAATCAAGGCCTCCAGATGCTTTGTCTGAAGCTTAATACCCTTTTGCATATCTCCAGCTAAAATATCTAACAAACCTACAAAAATTCATGAGCTTAAAATATCAACATCATGTAGAGTTAACACAAAGCAAAATAGCTACAATATCTTACATTTCTGTTAAAAGAATACACTGAATTATCACAGTTCTAAACTTAAACCTCTGGTTTCTTCGAGAACACTATTCTTTCAAAAGGTCAATTAAGAGAGAAAAAAAAGGAATGAAATATAAGATTTTATGATCCATTGTGATAAATGATACAAGGGACCAAGGAACTTGGCACTAATAAAAATGCAATAATTAGTTAACTGCGGTCAATTACATATCTTGGGCCTCACTAGAGTACATAGCAAAATTCATAAAAAAAAAAAAAAACTAGCATACATAGCAGATTTTGGTTTTTACTATATAGCTCTATGTAAACTACAAGTTTCGTTAGTCATTCATCATTAAATTCTTTTCACGAGTGAGCAGAAAGAACAATTCATTGGAACAAGAACTAATGACCAATTGACCAAGATAGTTCTCCGTGGAGCACTACGTCTACAACTATTTTATATTTTTATATACATATAAAAAACAGCCTGATGTGCAGGGACTAAAATCCGTTATCACTTTGAAAGATCAGTGAGGTAACCATTGTTATATAGCGAAAAGTTCTATAATTTTATATGCAATGAAATATTAAAAATATGTAAACAAGGCTAACAACTTTCTCTGACAGGAAACCGTTCCAAAGATCTAAGAACAACCTTTAGCCAGTGCTTTTGTTTCAGGAACAGCATCTCCAATGGCAAGGTTGATACGAGATATGAAACTGGAACCTATAGCGATCATAGTCTCACTTAGTAGCCTTGGGACAAGAGTTTTATAGTCTTCAGGGAAAGCAATCATACACCTGCAAGCAACAGTTAAAATGCTTTTATTATGCTACTTCAATATGCAAATTTGATTAGTATCATTTTGTGCCAGCTGACTTTTCAGTAGGCCGAAGCACGAAGTTTTGAGTACAGAAATATTGGCAATGTGAGCCACTTTGCATGGAAGAAGCATCTTGAAAATCAACTGGTGACAGTTAATACAGGACACAGATATGATAACAATCAAACAAGTAAAATTATATTATTATATTGTTAGTAGTAGTGCTTTAACTAAACATTTGTTCAACTGTAAAAACAATGTAAGCTAACACTAGTACCATTTCCATTCTTGTTCAAGATAAAGTAGTAGCTCATCATAAAAGCTTGGTAGCCAACTGGAGAATGGAATTGCAGGTGAAACCGACTGAAAATCCCCACCACTTGATGTCCTCTCCATCTCATTCTTCTCATTTGCTGACTTACTAGCTCGTTCTCTTGAATCAAAATCTTCCCAAAGCTGCTTTATGGGTTTCAGGTGAACCTTTATATATTGTGACTCTAGAGACTTAAACCTTCCAATTCTAATGAGAATTCCACGTAAATCTTGAGCAGCATCAACCTAAATAACAACAATAAGAGCTAAGAAGGGATTCAACGCAAACCATATGGTGTAAGAACATGTTTGACAATATATATGTTTATAACCTTGTGATTAGATAATGCATCTGTAAGACGAGGCTGCACCATATTGTCTAGCCTGTCCTCCAAGACTTCAAGTTGCTTTCTTATGTTGGCAAATTCAGCAACCTAAATATAGTGTGAGAGGGTAGGTGAAAACGAAACAAAAATATAAAACCAAATTATAAAATATCAACCCTCAGGAACTTCTTAAGTAAGCAGCGGGGAGAATTAGTACCTCCCCAACTGCAGACAAGCAATGCCTCATGTTAGCTAACGTTTCTGCAGCACGAGGAAGATCTCCACTGGCAAATACATCCTCCACGGTCGCACTCAGTTGAGTTAATCCCGCAGCATCCTGTCATTAAATTGCAAACGAAGTGAATCTGCCACATCATAGAGAAACTCACTGAATTACATAAATATGAGCTAATAACTTTCCAATATGCAAATTAACAATCCATGTTCCCTACCTGCAACGTTTCATATGCAGCTTCCATCCTCTGCTTGACAACATCAACTTTAGCAAGTGCAGCTATAGATTCAGCCGATGATCCCTCAGCCTATAACAAAATTAAGGATGAAAAATAAGTGAAAGCAAATTTACAAGTTTTTGCTCTCAAGTAGATCTCAATGACCAGATCAGAATTTCAGACCATTCAATAGCGTGCGAGATAATGCATAATGGCGCGTAAGTTACCAACTAATTTCTACAAGGATCTATAAGGAAATCAAAAGCATTCAAAACTTCAATTCAGTTATCATAATTGATTCATTGTTCAGCTCAATGCGATGTAAGATTTCTAGAAAACAAGACAAACTGGAAACCTAATCCGATCCGGAATTTCTGTGTATGTACCTTCTTGAGCTTCTGGAGGATGGAGGAGACAGCAGAGCGGAGAGAAACGGCGTCGTCGCGGAGGCGGATGACGTCGCGAGTGGCGCGGGGGACGCGGAGGAGAGCGGCGGCGCTCTGCTCCTCTAGCGCGGCGGCGATTTCCTCGGAGACCATCTGAAGCTTCATCTCCATGTCCACCAGGTGTTTGTCCAAAGATTCCTGAGGGTGCCGACTCTGACACGCTGAGTTTATCCATTTCTTCGGGTCAAAATTCTCATTCGAGAACGTACCCAAATCCAGCATCATGGTCGCAGAAACTAATCGTCTTCTCTTCTCTTCAGGCTGCAAATGCCTGCAAATGCAAGATGCACCAGCAATCAATTAGTGTATGACCGGTGGTTAAGAGTGCATTCCAAACTTCAAAATAATATTGAAATTTTGTACTTAGTAACTATTACAATTATCGTGGGTACATGAATGATAATACCGCTCAATAAAGGATATAAAAAATATTTAAAATTTAAGAGTGAAGAAAAGCTAGTCAATTAAAAATATATTTAGTTATAGATTTTAAATTAAAATTTTAGATTATTTTTTTTGAATTTCACAAGTGTATTTTATGATTGAATATCTCTCAATATCTGTTTCATTTTTTTTTCGTAAATCTCATTTTGAAATCTTATATAACTTTTGACCCCAGTTTTTTTTTAGACATTTGTTTCTTCCTCTTTAATTTTTCCTCTCCTCTCTTTATCCTCACTTAACGTGTTCCAGTAACCTTTCCAACATCTTTTTTTCTCTCCTCCCTCTCTCCTCTTTTCATGCTTCTTCTTCCTTCTTCCTCTCACTCCACCACGACGCCCTTTCCCCTTCCCCCTCCGTCGTGGTCAATCTCTTTCCCTCTGTGCACGACCCTTCACCTCCCCTTTCCATGTCGCGGTCAACCCCTTCCCCCTCTATCGCACGTAGAACCCCTTCCCTTTCTCCTCCACGCGCGATCCCCCACCTCCCCTTCCCCCTTCGTTGTGACCTGCACACGACCTCCTTCCTCTTGGTATGTTTTTTTTTCTTCAAGAGATCTATTACCTCCAACCGTTTGTTGTTACTGTTGTTAATGAGTAATTTTTTTTTTTTAAATCTATGCAGATCTTCACAATTTTTGTGGAACAAATGGATCTCCAACATAAAGATTTTGATGACTTCTTTATTACTGGATTTGGAGAATGTTAGATATCCAGCTGAAGATTTATCTTTAAGATCCAACATTAAAGATGTTCTAACAAGTTTATGTAAAAAGAGTAATCAACCCATCTTAGACAACTAACGATAAATAAGGGAGACTATTGACATGATACACTGTTTTATTATATAGATAAAAAATAATAGATAAATAAATTTTATATTTTATTTGAATCTAAAAATATATTTTTTTATTCTCTTTATTTTCACTTTAAGTGTTTAGTTTAGTTAATTAAATAAGATAAGTATGAAAATATTATAAATTATTTTTTCTATAAAAAATGTATTATAAATTCTTTATACTCATATTAAATTCTTATAGATAAAAAAAATTATTCATCATGTAAATCAAACCAAACATAAACATAAGTATTTTTTCCCGAATACATAAACATAAGTTTATATCGACCCCAATTAATTTGGGTTAAAGATGTTAATAATAACATAAACATAAGTTAATCGTAACAACATATAATATCCAATTGACAGAGGTCCTTGCCCTGAAAATTTAATAACTTCAAACGCACCATTTTTTTCTTTCACTGAACTAAGTAGCATAGAATACACATCTGAATTCTTATTTCTTGTTATGGAAATAATTATTTCCAATTAAATTAATAAATGGAAAAAATATATTATATAAAAGGCTAAAAATGTAATTTTTGTCTCCCTATTTTCTCAAATATGTGATTTTAGTTTTCTTATTTTTTAATTATGAAAATTTGTCCTCCACTTTTAAAAAATTCACAATTTTTATTTTAAAACTGAAAGGTAGTGAAACAATACTTAATGAAGTGAAATATAGATTGACAGACGGTATGTCTTAGGACGGAGTGGATAAAAGCTATAAGTTTGGTGGATGGGTAAACTCATTAGTAGTTCTATGTTCCAGTCGTTTCCTTGTTTTAGTTCTTTTTCTCTTATTTTCTTTCTTCTCCCTTTCACCCTTATTTTATTTTAGCTTATTTTTTCTCTCTTTTCTCTTTTTTCCGATTTATTATTGGGTTTATCTACCACCGACCCTAATTAACTTGGATTAAAGGTGTTGTTGATGTTGATATAATTGAATTATTTTCTTCTTTAAATTTAAAAAATTGATGATTTTAGTTCTTTTAGTCACTTTCAAACTTACTGCCCGATTACTTTTTTAATTTTTTTTGAAAATTAGTTTGTTAGTAATTAAATAAATTTTAAAAATATTTGTCAGGTATATAATAAAAAAATAATTGTCAGTCAAAATTTATAGAATACATAAATTAAAGTTTGAAATTGGTCATAAAGATTAAAATTATAGATTTTGTTTAAAGTAGAGGACGAAATATCTTAATTAAAAATGAGGGACCAAAATCATGAAATTTAAAAAAATGGATGACAAAATGTCTCAATTAAAAAATATGGGAATTAAAATCACAAATTTGAAAAAAATAGGGGATAAAAATTGCATTTTAGCCTATAAAAAATGCTCATAGTTACTTGAATTTAATGTTGGGAAATGCAATGGTTAAAATGAAAAATTATTTTGTATAGCTATTTTTTTATGGAGTATAACTATTTTAATCATGTATTATTATATTAAAATTGTTTTTTATTACTTTAATATTACTAAATTATATTGAAATCAATTTCTCAACATTAATAATACTTCAAAATATACTTAAGTTTTGTTCAAAAAATAAATTATACTCGTGCTACATAAGTTTCTTTTTAAATAGATTAGGGAATGTTTTGACCCAGCTTAATCTTGATTTAAAGGTTACTTATAAATTAAAGTTAAAAATAAGAACTTAAAATAAAAAGTATAAGTTTTTTTATTATTTTTTTTTAAATTAAAAGTTGCTTGGTAAAATGTGTTATTTTTGAAGAACTAATTATATCATCAAATGAGAAAAATATATATTTATAAATTAAATATTAGTAAAGAAAATAATTGAATTTACATAAAATTATTTTAGTGATAATAAAAACTATATTTATAGTATTTAGCAGTAAATAGTATTCAGGGTTATTCATGAAATAACAACACATACCTGAATGATATCCATGTGTTTGTAACTTTGATTTGGATTTGGATTTGTTTAGAGGGGTGATTGTCTTAGCTCTAGAGGCTTCAACATATCTACATTTGTTCAATTGTAAATGTATGTTGACATCCCAAATCTCAATTCATCTGTATGATGTTTGTCTTTCCATTAAGATACTCGGTATTTAATATTGTGTAGCACAACCAAATTTTGCATGTTATTTGTTTATTTATTTACTATCTTTAAGCAAGAAGAAAGATCTCCACTCATGTGCTATTGACCTTGATTATTTGATCATTTGATTTTATTCCATGAGAAAACTCGAGTGTTGTAAATTTATATTGATTTTGGAAATTAGGAACTTGAAGTTACCCAATATTCATTAAAATATATGATTATGAATCCTTTAGTAATTAGTTTTCACTTTTGGCATATAAAAATATATGGTTATGACATACAAGAATAGTTATGATACAATTTAGTAGGATCATTTTTAGTGTTCTTTAAAATGACTCAAGAGGTTTTTACCTTTAGTAATTAGTTTAATATTTTTATAAGCATTTTGGTCTTTGAGCTTTAAGTACAACATGTGGATATATTAGATGTTGTTATAGAGAAACCACTACTATATGTTTAATAAATTGTATAGCAGCTTAATTGGAAAGCTTTATTCCGTTAAAAAATTTCATTGGTCTCAATTTGGATTTGAAATATGGATTTCTGTTTAAAATTCAATCTATTTGAAATATGGATTTGAAATCAAAATCCAATCCATTTGAAAATAAATTTGGATTGGATATTTAAAAATTCAATCCATGTCCAGCCTTACTTAGATCTTAGACGGCAGAATGAACGTGTACTGCTCTGGGATGGTGCTGACGGAGCTCCCGATGGGGAAGGCTGCACGGCGGAGACGGCGATTTGGGTGAGGGGAGGGTCACGTTAGGTTTTCATGTACTTTCTGTAAGGGCCTTAATGTCATTGACTAATTTTTAAAAATAATAATAATAATACCTTTAGCATACAAAAATTGACCCACCGTAAGATAAACTCGTAAATGTGAAAATGGAAGGAAAAAAATGTGAATAGCACATGACATGAGTAGTTGAGTCGAGTACCCTAGTGTCCCCGATTATATTCTTCTACTTCCAGACAACCCCTGTGCCGCCTTCCCGCCTCTCACGCCGAACCTCTACCGTTCTTCCATCTCGTCTTACTCACCTTCAACGAGTTTCAAGAATTAGGTTTAGCTTACTTTACCATCTGTTATTAGTGCTTTCGAAGAAATTTGCTTTTCTACCTGTTTCCATGTGCTACTAGTGCCAACCACATTCTCTATCTCTCTCTGCTTTGCCTTACCTCTCATACGATTCATTATAACGTTATGAATCCTGTTATCTCCATTGGATTCATTGATTTTCGTTTTAATACCTGACAACTGACTCTGCTGTGAATTGATAGATATTTTGAGTATTTGTGCTTTATAATAAATATTATTTCTTCATTACATAGCTCTAGCATATCCTGGATTTGAGCTTTACCAATGGCTGATGACTCTGCTAAAGGAATTGAAAATGCTTCTTTGAACTCAACACAACTAGAGAACCCTCAGATTGAGCCCATAAGACTGCCCTCGGTTGAGGAAATCCGTGGTCAAGACATTTGGAACAATTGTGCAGTGCGCAGTGTTGTCAGTGGAGTCATGGGTATGCCATTCAATCCTCACTTCTTCTTTTTTCCTGTTTTTCTGATAGATTTTAGCACATATTTCACCTCTGCTCAATGATGCAGAGGTCATATGAGCCTAACTTTACTTAGTACTCAGTTTTGTTTGACAATGTAGAACCTATGAATGTTCTTTCCACAAGTACCTTTTAGTTACTTAGTATGATGGACATCTATAAGATGGGATTTTTAAGATCATGCATAATTCGACTCACCATCCTTACTGCTGAAACTTTATCATACTTGTGAGATAAGTAGATTAATATTCCCACTAGTTTTTTCTTTAGGGTCTGTTTCAGTCAGTCCATTTAGAGCCTTTTTAAGCTCATGTACTTTACCTTCAGCAGATTCAAACCGAGGGGGTACCTCTATATCAAATATGTCATTGAATGAACTTGAGCTTTTTTTTCCCTAGATTTTGACAGCTATTGCATGTTGAGATATATATTGTAAAACATGTCTTTCTTGGGATTCATGTGATGTTTTTTTCAGGTGGTGGACTTGGCATCTTCATGGGTTTATTTCTTGGAGCATTGGACAACCCATTGATGCAGGAGGAAATGACTGGCAGACAACAGCTTATATATCAAGCAAAGCAGATGGGACGAAGGAGTTGGAGTTCAGCCAAAGCATTTGCTGTTATGGGTTTCATATTCTCAGCTGCCGAGTGTGTTGTTGAGAAGGTCCATTGGATTTGATCATTTGAGAAATGAAAATATATATTTACATTAAGCATGTAAGGTTCATTCTTCTTCTTACCATCTGGGTCCTTGGTTTAATTTCGCAGGCTCGAGCAAAACATGACATAACAAATACTGTTGTTGCTGGATGTGCAACTGGAGGTGCAATATCAGCAAAAGGTAACTCTTTTTTCTTTCAGTTTCTGTCATTTTTATCATGTTTTTCTTTCTCTTATATGTTACAAATGACAGGCATACATTGCCCTTCAAGGCATGTATAGAATAGACTGAGAAACCTTATACCCAGAACTGTGATACTTCAAGATTCCACTTTGCTATTGTATGTTTGGTTTCTTTGGGTTCCTTAAAAAATAAGGATGCACTTCGGGAAGTGGTTCATCTTTTGCAGATATTAAGAAATCAAAAATTTAGTTGCGTTTATTTTTCATACTCGTAGGAATGTGCTTATGCTCATCTCTGAAGTGTGAGGAGTATGATGCTTTTCAAATATAGCTAGTTATTGTATTCTAGGCTAATCATATAATGTCTATAAAACTAATGCAGGATGACCATAAGTGACAAGCCTATGGGATGCTTATACTTGGGTTGTAAGGACTAGGGCAATGGATAGCCATCTAAACTAAATTTTGACTCTATGTTTAAGAGTTTTTTTTATAAAGAGGGAGATGTAAATCATATTATTAAAGTGATTTGGATGAAATGGAGGTGCTTCAGGTGTTATCTGTGGACTGTGACCATAAAGGTACCACTCAAGCTTAAAGGAGAATTTATAAGACATGCAATGTTGTATGAAACTGAATATTAGGTGGTAAAAATCCAAGAGAAAATTTAATGTAACAGAGATGAAAATGCTATGTTCATAGGCAGATCCGCCGATATATTTGACAACACTGGATTTAGAAAATTAGAATCAATGCATCAGAAAAAAAGTTAGGCTAGCACCTATTGTAGAAAAAATGAGAAACCAACCTTTGGTGGTTCAGGCATGTTGCAGATGACATGTAGAAGCCCCACTAAGGAGAGTAGATCAGATGGAGGATGGCTTGACTGCCAGAGACAAACTAAAAAAATTTATAGGCGTAGCCATTATGAAGAATTTAGAAGTCAATAATTTGTCTATAGAAATGATTTATGGCAGAATATTATGGCACATCCTTTGATCAGATCCATATAGTTGACTTCATCTAGTGGGGAAAGGCTTGGTTATTGAAGAGTGTATCATTGATTTTCAAGAGCCTATGCTCTTCTCTTGTAATCTTGTTTGGGAAAATGATAAACTTACAACAAAAGTAAGTTCATTGCTCTGCTCTCTGCTTTGCATCTAGGCTCTATTTGTGAAAGGGCACATAACCTCAACATTTTATTGCCCGTATACTCTTGTTTTACAACAGAATTGAATGATTATAACCCTAGAAAAATGATTTTGTTGTATTTAGATATTTCAATTTAAATCCTTTAATGAAGATGAGGACGAACCCTAACATAACGGTAAAGTTATGTCTTGGTGACTTGTTGGTTATGAATTCGAATCTAAAAACAGCCTCTTTGCATATGCAAAGGTAAGGCTCAAATACAATATCCCTCTCCCTTACTTTCGCGTAGCGATGAGCCTTTAAACAATGGAATACGTAGTTTTTTTAAATCTTTTAATGAAGATACAAGTAATTATAGATAATGGCTAAGAAAGATGGAAGTTGTGAGTAATGTTGATGGGTTGACCAGGTCAAGGGTGATGTAATGCATGCAAGTACTTGTGTACTCTGATACTCACATGTGTGCGTTTGGAAAAGGGAGTGCTCCCTATCTACAGCTTTTAAGTGAGTCCAAGCTTGAACTACTTATACTATATTGGGTTCCTTACCAAGGTGTTAAAGCCTTGATGGAGTACCCTAACTTAAAAAGCATACCAACCCACTGAAAGAATAGTTCCCTACAGGAGTGCTGCTTTCCTATAGAGGAGTGCGGTACAGGGAGCATGGCGTCCTTGGAGAGCATAATGTGGTGTCCCTGACCAAGTGCACATGAGAGGTTTTTGTTCTTCCAGGTGCCTTAACAATAACCTTGGTATATTTTACTCCAAAACTATATTACTCCAAAACACAAGGTTTTTTTAAAATTATTCTGTTATTCCTTTTCAAAGTAGTTTTATATTTAAATGTTCTTTGTGCTGTAGATAAAAATTGAAAATCAGAGAATAAAATTGAGTAAGCACCAGTTTTCATGGGGTTTTTGATAGTAGTACCTTGGGCGGGACATGAAAAAAAATGATAGTGAGGAGGTATAATAAAATGATAATGAATTGAAATCCACAATATTACTCCTTTTTATGAATCTTTCTCAGCCTCTGTTTTTTCTCCATGATGTTCGTTTCTTATGGAGTAGAATGTTGGTCAGTACGTACGCAATATGAGTATAAAATAGGGCTAACATAAATGAGGATGTTATAGTGGATGTGTGGTTATACGAAAATGAATATGATAAGAAATGAAGATATTCGACGAAAGATAGCCGTAGTATCAATGAGTGAAAAGATGAAAGAACATAGATTGAGGTGGTTTGGACATGTAATGAGACGATCCCTAGATGCTCCCATAAGAACAACAGTTTGTTATCAAGAGCTTGTTACAAATAGAGGTAGATGTAGACTAAAACTTATCTAGAGATAAATAATTAAACAAGACTTAATGAAGTGAGATATAGATTGATGGAATGTGTGTTTTAAGATGGGATGAAGAAAAACTATAAATTTGGTGGAGAGTTACATTCATTATTATCTCTATGTTTCATAGGTCATTTTTTAGTTCTTTTCTTCTTCATTTTTTTCCTCCTTTCACCTTTCTTTTCTTTTGTCTTATTTCTCCTTTTTCCTCTTCTTTTTTTTTTCCTAACTTTCTCGTATTTATAATTGGGTTCATCTACCTCCGACTTCAATTAACTTAGGTTAAAAGTGTTATTAATGTTTATTAATGTTTCCTCTTTTGTCGTTCTAGGTGGCCCAAAAGCAGCGTGTGCTGGTTGTGCTGGCTTTGCGGCATTCTCCGTCGTAATAGAGAAGTTTTTGGAGAGACATCAATAGGTAATTGACGTTAGCCTAACACATTTTTTGAGTTCTTGGTGAAGTCTTTTTGCCTTTTTGATACGGGACGTGATTGGGGGAGCACACATATTGCAGGATTTATTTTGCATCAATACTTTTTTTGTATACGATGTCATTGGGAAATGCATTTCTAATCTGGAGAAAGCTGATGTAATGATTTGATTCACTATTAAATAATTAAAATAGTTGTTTTCTTTATGCATTCGTATGTCTGAATAATTCTATGGTATATTCATTATTCACCGCTGTCATTATCTATTTAGGTGAAAAAATATAATTTGGCTGTTAGGTAAAAATTGAATGTGGCTATGCAAATGATATGCTATAATTTATTGGTTTTTTTTAAAAAATTCATTTCAGTTCCGGTATCCATTATCCATGTCTTCACTTTTACTCAAGATTTCAATTTTGCTTCACAGGTTTTATTTGTTTTAATTTTGTCTTTAAAGTTGCAAAAATGTTACATTCATTTCTTCTTACATAACTTCGACCAACTGGCTGACTAGATTTCTTATTTCAAATTTGGAAGATCTTGGTTAACAAATACATATTTAATAAAGGAAAATTACCCACAATAGACCCCTCACGAGGGAATGATAAATGAGTTGATTAAATTATTCTATTCATTAACATGTTTTATATATTATCTTATCAAAGTTAAGTAATTTTTCTTAAAGATTGTTACTAAAATATTTTATCCAATTTATATTTTAAAAAATGAAAATGAGTTAACAATTTCAGATCTCTCTTTCTACTTGGTTATTGTAAAATGTTTTATTTTGTAAAATGTCCAAGGCGTGACCCGACTTAGTATTTTTCGACATTCCAAAATAAAATAAAAATTAATGACTTACTTCACGTTTCACTAAACAACACCTAACTAAAATAACCAACAGAAACATTACTTAAGGAATTGCATGATCCTAAATTCCCATTCTATTGAATATTATGTAATAGCGACAACAAATCATCAAATCAAAGCTAATTTTTAAAATTAGTTCATTATTTATTATTTCGAAGGTGGTCCACAAACATGATTTTTAAATCTATTAATATTTTGTAGAAGTATTTAAAGGATTTTTTTTTGGCTTAATTGTACAATTTTTCCCTTGATTATATTTGTTTAATTTGATCTTTCAAAAATATTAGAGAGTTTAATTTAGTTCCTCAATTATTAGATTTGTTAAGTTAATTGAAGAAAATCATCATTTTTACATTAGTTGTCAATATAAATAAATAATGTAAAATATTATATTTTTTAAATCGGTTGCTATAACAATAGATGTAAAATGCTTCATTTATATTTATAAAAGTCCTTCAAATAATTTTGTAAATCATGAAATGTTAAATTTAAAAAAAAAAATGAAATTAACATTTCCTAAAACCCTAACATGTCGACTGGTGGGTGCAATTTTGGATTCATCGTGACACAACAATGACATGATGGTGGCGTGACGGAGGTTGGTGGGGTTGTGGGTGTGGTTGTTTGGCTTTTGATGGATGAAGGGTTAGAGAAAGAGGGTGATGATGGTCAATGTAACAAAATTAGCAAAAAGGATATGATTGTTAATTTTAAATAATTGAGAAATTAAATTGAACCTTAAATATAATTAAGAGAACAATTATATAATAAAATCTTTTTTTATAAATATATATTAGTGTGAATTTAGGTTATGTTTGATAAAATTAGCTTAAAAATTAACAAGTAATTAAAAATTAATTGAAACCTGAAAAATTATTTTATTTTATTGAATAATAAGTAATTGATAAAATTATTTGTTAGAGTAACTGAAAATGTAAAATTACATAAATGGTAAAAATAATAAAAATTATCTTAAATAGAAAAAAATTAAAAAGAAATTCTAACATATATTTAAGTAAAAAAGAAAATAAATATAAAAATCTAGAAATTAACATTTAAAAAGATACTGCTTTAAATAGTATATCAAAAAATACTAAAATTACTAAAAAAATTCATTTGAAAAAGGGTCCAGCGAAATTTTCAACTAAAAAATATTATAAACTAGTTGAAATATTTTCTAAAAAACATTAGTTTTCATCCGTTTTTATACATTGACTCTCGAGCCGAATCTTTTCCTCAGGCTAATTTTATCAAAACAAGAGGGTCTTTTTTTTCTTTTAAAATCTCCCATATTTTAAGTAGAATTAGTTAGTTGCAATTGCAACTCCAATTATTTTATCAAATTTTCCTTCGACTCTGTTGCAACATCTTCCAAGCACACTGTGGTAAACTGGTAATATTATTTTGTGTTAATTAGATAACGTATTTTCCACCCCCATTCTTGGTTAATACTCGTCGTCTGCTACTTCCTTACTGTTGCTGGATGACTCTTTATGATCACATGGAAGAGGCTTCACTGGTGAAAAAAAAATTCATTTCTTTCTACCCAAATAATATCTCTTTTTTACTCTACTTTTCCTGTATTTGTAATTTTATCTTTTTATTTCTTTTTTATCTCTCTATTTTACTTCTAATGAAACAAAGCACAAGCGGTAGGGTCACATTGTACGGTACAAGGAAAGGTTCTATAGTTTAATTGAAAGGAATAAATATTTTATTTTCTAAAATAATAGTCGTTCGAGATAATTTTACACACATAAAAACAATAAATAAAAAAATAAAAAGAATAATAATTCTATAAAATTAACCTTATATTTCCTTAATTCATTTATAAATTTTGTTGTCTATGTATAAAGAATATAAGTTAAAAATGTAAATTTTTTTATTGAAAAATAACATAATTACTGTTACATTAAAAAAATTAAAATAATTTTAAGATATTTTTTTATATGATAATTATAATAGGAGCGAGGAAGTATATTATACGTTTTTTGGAATTTCTATGAAAAAGGTTTCAACGCATAGCAATTAGCAGGTGCTACTTGCATAGGTAATGATATGTCAATGTTTTTACATATTAAATGTGTTTATTAATATTTATCATTTATTTATTTATTTAATATATTATATTACTTATTATCTTTGTAATATTTTTTTAAATATCAATTAATAGTTTAATACCTAAGTATTCATGAATTATTTTTCAATAATGATGCTTATATTAAAACAGTTTTTGATAAATAAATAAAAATAAGTATGTAATACTCCTACTAATTTAAAACAATTAAAATATAGAACTTAATTCAATAAAAAGTAAATATGTGTCCTAATTATTTTCAGTGAAAATTGAATTAAGATCTATCCTTACTCCTAATGAGTAAAGGCAAAATTAAATTGTGACAGTAAACCGAAAAATCATTTTTATTTTAAGGAGGCCAATGAAAATGAATGAATTATACTAGCTGGATGCATGAGGAAAGTGTGAGAGCACGGTCACGATGACTAATAACGGATTTGCTTCTAGAATCTCTTACAACAGAGTATTACTACGTATTCTGAACCTTTATGTATATAGCTACTCACTCTCACTCTCATTCGCACAATGGCATCCTCTCTGATTGTGAAGAGCTTTGTCTACTCTTCACTCCTTTCCTGCAAGTCTCTCTCTCTCCTTCACCCCGCCGCTTCCGCTTCCAACCGCTCCTTCAACGGCCACGCCGATGACAACGACGATCGTGGCTCTCGCTCAGGTACGTACGTGTACGTAGTTTCTTTTGTTTGTTGATTCTGTAAATCTCACTCAACTTCTTGCTATATATTTTGAAGGCGTGTTGGATTCGAGCCAGGTTCTGAACATGATGAATCAGTTCACGCACAATCCGTTCCTCTATCGTCGCGGATGGGAGTGGGACGCGAAAGAGACGAAGGATGTTCTGCTTCTCCGAGTGAACATGCCTGGGCTCGGAAAGGAGCATGTGAAGATCTCGGTGGAGCAGAACACTCTCGCTGTCAAAGGTGAAGGCGACGAGAAAGAGAGCGCCCCTCGCTACACTTGCAAGATTGACTTGCCGACGGATAAAATGAAGAGGAGACGAAAGATGCCACCAATGTTAAGGCTGAATAGAACAATTAAGCAGTTAAGCACACTTGTTTCTTTGGATCAAGTTAGTAGATGAAACAACGGCTTATTAATTGTTGTTTTGCTTATATGTAAGCTTTTAAACTTTCATACGTTTGTGTTTAGTTTTTTGAAACTTAAACTCTTCTATGTAATAAAATTTTTGTACGTAGATTTGTGAATGAACTTGTGGCTTCTGCAATTTGAATTTGACTTATCCATGGAATACATGTCATGTTAAATTAGTAAACCTCCTCAACTAGTGCAAGAAACTGCTTCCTCGATCGTCAGGCTCCCATTTGCCCTGGTCAATCACGTTGAAACCAATCTACAACATGGCATCACCATCCTCTCTACCCCCAATCTGTCACATTGTTTTAATCAAAAGCCATTGCGCCCCCAGTGCTTCGTATTATTCCCCTCTTTCTTTTTTGGATCCCTCTGTCCGACTCGGTTGGGAGCTATGGAGTCTTCAAATTGAATCAAGTTATTTTGGGTCGGTTGTGCATTTTCAACTTTGCAGGATTGAGCTAATTAGGTAATAAGGAGGTAGATAGAGAAAATAAATACTGTTTTTATTTTTATTTTCTTGGGGCTTTTTTTCTTTTTTGGTACATGACATTTTTTCCTCATTGTTAAATGCTTTTAATATGTATATGAGTATTATTTTTATTGTTCCGCACACAAAGTTATAGGAATAATAAGCTACTTAACAATTTTGAATTGGATTTTTAATTTTTTTTTTAATGGTACTGTTGTTGATGTTGGTGTCTAATAAACTTGTAATTATTTTTCAATTAAAAGACAAGGTTGAAAGCTTCTTTATCAGGAAGAGCAAAACAAACGTTACTTAATTGTGTAATCCACGTCTCCAAGCTAAACCTTGCATCCAAAATAATAAACATGATTCGTTATTGAAATCGCATCAAAAATAACAAAAACCATATTATGTATGTTAAGATGAGAGAATTCGTCACCAATATTTATTTAAAGAAAAATATAAGAAAATTCTTAAAAAGATATCTTTAACATATAAAAACTTGAGTTGAAATGAATCAAATGAGAAATCTGAGTACACATATATTACAACTTGTATCCATAAAATTTAGAAAGATACAAAAGAAGACACATCCGGTCAATCTTCCAATCAATCTTCTTTTTCACCTTAACAATTAATTTCGTTTATTTAAATAATCTTTTTTTTCCTAATTAAACTATAACTATTTGCTTTAACTACATTTAACATAACACACAACAATAAAACAAATAAATAAACAAAAGGCTTAATTTCATGGGCAAAGAAGTTACGTACAGGCAAGGAAACATTTTGTAGACATTGAAACATAAAAATAACTGCGTGATCTACCTTAGCAGGATAAACTTGCCGGACAAGCGGCTCTACAAGTTGGACCAGATCAATGCTCGTTGTGCCTAAAATCAAGGACCACGAGAGAGAGGGAAGATCTCATCAACATTAAGGTTCAGTAGACACAACACAAGCCATATTAAGGTTCATCAAACTCTTATGAATGTCGTTGCTCTGTTTAGTTTTTAATATCATCTAACAAAGCATTTCTGTCTGTGTTTAGTTTTGATAGATGCTTCAACTTTTCTATCTCTAGAGTTATGAACGATGACCTTCTTTTTCACAAGTCTAGCTGCAATCTGAAATTGTCTTATCCATGGAATTCGTGTTTTCTTAATTCGTTTTCCTAATGCTTATATATATTTGGTCACTGTCTGTCTCGCTGATGCTGGTTTAGAACTATGAACCCTCAGATGAAAAAACACTTGACTAATATTAGAATAATCAACAATATATTAATTAATTAATCATTGTTGCCCAAGCAGCCACACACAACGTAGTCAAAGAGCATCGCCTTGACCGCAGATTCAATAACCACAATATTATCAGTGTGACATAATAGTTAATTAATATTGTTTGTGGGTTCGATTGGTTAATTAATGTGGAGGTCTAAGATAGTAATAGTTAATCAATATGCCCTACAAACCAATCTGCCATTGACATTTTGAGATCACAAGTTAAGAGTCATTGTGCACCCAACAATGCTTCGTTAACGTTTCATTCCCCTCTTTTTTGATCTTTCTGTCCTTAACGTAACCGTTTTGGGTTGGGACTTGGGAGCGTTCTGAATCCATTGGGTCTTTGAGCTTAGGTGCATAATGTCATGTTTTTATATTTTGCTAATATATGCATGGGGTCCTTGGGTCGGTGAAACCGGTAGCTTGGGTCTTTAAATTGAATCTTTTAATTTGGGTCGAATGTACGTTTTCGGCTTTGCAAGATTTAGATTTAGCTAATTAGGATTTTTTTCTTATTTGTATGGCTCTGCTAATTGTCTGATCTGTAGGCATTAAGGGTGCATAGACTCATAGTTCAAGCCTAAACAATATCTTTTATTTTATTTTTTTTATCATTTTCTTGTGAGTTATTTTTTTCTTTCTTCCAATAGTTAAAAGTTTTTTTTAACAAGTTTATATTATTATTTTTTTGCTGTTGGGCATGCAAAACTATTAGAATAATAAGGCGTGAATGGTTTAGAATTCTATCAAAATTAAAATACTTATTAAACCAAATGTTTGTTTAATAAAAACAGTTTTAAGTTATTATTTTATTTTTGATAAATTAAGTAAAGTAATTTAAATAGATTAGGTACGGATTTAATAAAAAATATTATTAGTAGGAATTAATTGATTAAATTATTCTCTTCATTAACATGTTTTATTTTCTTATCATAGGTAATTATTTTTATTTAAAAATATTAGTATTACGCAACGACCAAAATGACTAAATTAATATTATTTTAGACTAAATTTTATATTTGTCTTTCTTGTATCCATTTTCTCAAACGTTTTTCTTCAATTACTTTCCAAATACTCAAATAGGTGTTGGCAAATACTAATCTATATTTACTAACAAGTAACAACGAGTGACAAAAACCATGTCTTAAAATCTCAAACATAAAATTGGTGTCCATGATCCAACTGGGGCGTCCTCCAAATATTTCTAGCTTTATAACAATTTTGGAGTAGATAACTTCTGGATTATTGATGGTTGAAAGGTGATTTAACATAGAATCATGATTTTAATATTTTACATTATTTTGTTGCAAGATGGTCCATGATGATTCACCTAGATTTCCACTTGTCGCATGCTACTCTGATCATCACATAAACTTGTGATGTCTTTGGCAATTAAACTCTCGCCAAATATCAACAAAACTTGCTACATAATCATCAAATAATAGTTTAATAATAATACGTGTCTTACTAAAAGACTCTACGTGTACAAAGTGCACAAATAATTGTTGCGGTATTTTCCAATTAGACTTATCCAGTTATCCTCGACGCATTATTTTTCCAAATTTTTTTTTGGAAAAATCATTTCGCTTTTTGTGTTCTTACCCCTAACATCCATATTCATATTCATATGAAAACAACAGAACAAAATGGGCTTACTTAGCCCATAACGAGTGTGAAAGCAAACGAAGCAACAAACAAAAAAATAGTGCAGCGTAATTATACGTGGATTCAAAATTAGCTACGCGGCGTCCATTGTCCGCGAATTTTGCCACGTCATATTATTGCAAACCTCCACGTAGGACTACGACAACGCGTGGGCCCCGAATGTTCAGCAGGCGGATATCCGCTTCACAAGAGGAATAATGCCAATCGGATATTCGAATATTCTCTTTATTCTTTCCCACTTATTTGAAATTAAGACCGGGCGGCTATCATATCACGATTTTGCCCCTGCTAATTAGCCTACATTTACAGTGTAATACACTGTTTGAATTTTGGTTACATTGACAAATATGTCCTTGCTGCATTGGTCCCCGCATTTTGCCAAAGTATTTAAATCCCAGGTATGCTGGGTGGAGAATTTAAAGCTGTTTTCTTATTTCGATTTTGATTTTGATTTTGATATTTTCGTCCTATTGCTTGACCTGTTTTTGTTTAGTTCCAGGCAACTTCCTACACCAAGGTATGTTTCCCTTCCTGCACCTTCCTTAATTATTTCTTCGTACCATACTGATTATTTATTTTATTGATCAATTTTCACATTGTGTTCATATATCTACAATTCAAACATAGTTGATTAAAATATAAAGTCATTTTGTTATCGCTAACATAATCTAATCGCACCCATTCACCAAAACATTAAAATCTAAACGCACCTAATATCGGTTGCTCTTGATGGGTCAGCAATAGCATCCTCTTCATGTATCACGTTTAAGTCACCATAGTCCATAGGGTCTTATTTGAACATGCAGCTAGCCCAAATATTTTTTGAGCTTGATTATACTTTTATTATTTTCATTTTGAATTTAATATGAGATCACTTGAGTATAAAATAAAAATACTTTTTACATGTATCCTCCCTCACTCTACTACGATAGAATAACTATTATGACCGATTGACGCGGAGTTCATTTATATAGAACAATATTGCAAATCACGCAAAAGAAAACTCAAGTTTCGAGCACAAGCTCAATGTACAAATTCTTTTTGTTGAAGATAACTGATGGTACAACGAAATGGGTACAAATGTACAATAAAAAGGGGATATGTTTTCTTTTCACTCATCAATGCCCGTATTTACTCAAACTAATAATACCAAAATAAAAAATAAATGTCAAGATCGTTGTTGAATACGAGTTTCTGACGATGATGTGAGTGCTCCAAATCTTATAGATCAAGATTTAGTTATAAGAAATCCATTTGTTTTAAATGAATAAAATATTTTTAATGCGTTCAACATAATTAAGATATACTATATATACGTGTGTGAGTTAATTTTAATTATAACTTTTTACTTCTTTTTTTTACAGAATTATAGTTTTTACATTAGAACGTATGTTTCAATAGATTAAATTATTTTTTATATTGTAGGGGCACAAAATCTTTATATATCAAATTTGAAATCAATTATTATGACATGTCTCTATCCTCTAGCAACTTCTGGCGGAAGGCACCGACGTGAATCGTCATCCACTCCTAGCATGGAATAAATACTCTTTCTAGCTTATACACGTGAATTTAAGTCATGTTTTTTTTATCGGGTGATTTTCTTTTTGTTATATCGTACTAGTATGAAATATTTATTATTTTATTTTTTTAATTACTTTTTTTATTCATAAAAATTAAAAATGAGATTTTATTTAAGAATACCTAGCTCAATATAACTAAGATTAATTGGTTTATCCGATGAATTTATTATGCCATTAAAAAATAAAAACAAAAACATAATTCTTCTGAAAATATGTAGGATGGAAAAAACTTAGAAAATCAAATTCCTAATTTTTTTTTCTTCTCTTTCAAAAGCTCGGTTTGTCTAGAATTTCTAATATAAAACATTTCCTATTGAAAAACAATTTATAGTTCTTATAATTAGATCATTTTTAAAGTAGATGTAATAATTCTAAAATAATAAAAAAGACTTACGTTAAAATTTCTGAAAAATAATTATAAAAATAGCCCAAAATCCGCAATGTGAATGAATTGAGTCGCTTAAAAGTTAAAACGACTTTATTATTGCGTCTGAAAAACTGCAGTTTATTATTGACTCCCTTAGTTTATTTTATTTTTCATTTTCAAGCCATTTAAATAACAAAGATAACAATATTATATATATATATATATTTATTTAAGGAAGAAAAAATATTATCTGAGTCAAATTATAGTATGTAAAAATATTTTAATCCAAACATATTTTAACTAATAAAATTAAATTTTAAGGATCGTTTGATTATCAAAATATGAGTATGATAGGATAAAATATGAAAATAAGATAAGATAAGAATATAATATGTAAATTTTTATCCAATGATTAATAGGCAACAAACACTCAACCACATAACAATATGATATAATATAAACTACGATTAATTAAAAATTATTGTACAAAACATATTTCAACTAATAAAAATAAGAATATGATATGATAGAATATAAAAATAAGATAGGATAAGAATATAATATTTAAATTTTTATCTAATAATTAATAGATAACATATACTCAACCACATAACAATATGATATAATATAAACTACTTTCAAATAAAAAATTATTGTTCCAAACATATTTCAACTAATAAAAATAAATTTTAAGGATCGTTTGATTATCAAATATGATAGAATAAAATATGAAAATAAGATAAGATAAGAATATAATATTTAAATTTTTATCCAATAATTAATAGACAACAATACTCAACCACATAACAATATGATATAATATAAACTATGTTCAAATAAAAAACTATTATTCCAAACATATTTCAACTAATAAAAATAAATTTTAAGGATCTTTTGATTATCAAAATATGAATATAAAAGGATAAAATATGAAAATAAGATAGGATAAGAATATAATATTTAAATTTTTATCTAATGATTAATAGGCAACAAACACTTAACCACATAATAATATGATATAATATAAACTATGTTCAAATAAAAAATTATTATTCCAAACATATTTCAACTAATAAAAATAAATTTTAAGGATCTTTTGATTATCAAAATATGAATATAAAAGGATAAAATATGAAAATAAGATAGGATAAGAATATAATATTTAAATTTTTATCTAATGATTAATAGGCAACAAACACTTAACCACATAATAATATGATATAATATAAACTATGTTCAAATAAAAA
>QARZ01039588.1:0-13313 GCA_013407115.1 Glycine latifolia
TGCAATTTTCATTTAGCGCCTATAAACTGTTTGATAAAAATCCCCCCATTATTTACTAGTGAATTGAAGTTGGAACCATATTGATTGTGTCTCTGAGTCGACCTAGGTTAATCTTGTACTACAGAATTAGCGTAGTTTAATTGTTTTGAAGCCACACGACAAACGCTTATCAATAAGGTTTCAAGTTTCAAAGGAAGGAGTGATCCGGAGGCATACTTAAAGTGGGAGATGAAAACAGAGCAAGTATTTGCTTGTCAATATAGAGAAGTGAAAAAGGTTAAGGCAAGAATTCTATTGTTTAAAGATCATGCTCTAATTTGGTGGGATCAAGAAAAGAAATATAGGAAGAGATTCAATGAAACCCCAGTGGCAACATGGTTTGAAATGAAGACCTTGATGAGAAAGATGTATGTTCCAAGAGATTATCAAAGGAGTCATATAGAAGAAGAGAGAGAAAGAATAGCTAATAAGAGAGATGAAAGGTTAGGTTGAAGGACCAAACAAAAGAGGAAGGGTATCTCTACTAGTGCTAAACTCACTACATCTATTCATCCAACTAGAAGTAGGGAAATTGAATGTCTCATGTGTTCTGGAAAAAGGGCATATGACCTCCCAATGCCCAAGGTGGAAGACATTGACAAATGAGTTAAAAGAAAAAGAGATGAAAGAAAAAGAGATAAAAAAAAGAGTTGAGGGAAAAAGAAAAAGAAATGAGAGAAAAAGATATTCAAGAGAAAGGAATGAAATAAAAAGAGATGAGAGAAAGAGAAATAATTGAAAAAGAAAGTGAAAAAGAAAGAGCAAAAGATAAAAACAAATTTATTTGCTCTTATTTTTATTCTAACCCTTTTTTTTTGTTATGCATATAATTTGGAAGGATTTGAAGAATTGTTTCAAAAGATTAAAGGAAAGCATCAAATGAATATCAACTTGAGTTTTCAAAGACAATTGATGTGGAAACCAAGGGACATTGTCCTTTCCAAGTGGTTGAAAAGATCAATGATACTACTTATAAACTTCAGCTTCTTGGTAAGTATCAAGCCAATGTCACTTATATTGATGTTGACTTCACTTTGTTTCATGTAGATGATGAACTGGATTCGAGGACGAATCTTTTTGAAGAGGGAGGGAATGATATTTAATGTTAGTGGGAATTTAATTCTAAGTGGAAATTAATTCTTAATGAGATAATTAGAAGGAAACGTAGCCTATAAATAGTAGGAACTTTGTAGCTTTGAGGAGATTTGAGTCTAAATGAATGTTTGAGTTTTCTCCCTTTTGTGATAGCTTTCTTTGGTTCTTGAGCAAATAATTGAATCTAATCTTATCAAGGCAACTTGTGACCATCAAATCTATGACTTATCACTTACATCCTCACCTATTTCTTAAGTGTGGCGTCAATTTGCTTCTCTAAAACAAAACTAAATCAATTTTTAAATCTGAAAACTTCAAGGCGATATGTCCCGTTTTTGTGTTCATATCATGAGGAGTAACTCTAAAAGAGTTACTTTTGAAAATAGTATGAACAACACACAAGAACCAAGAGGGGGATGAATTGGTTGTTCTTGGTCAATTAAAAATTTCTTAAATAATCAGAGTTGAAAAGGATCATATCACAAAACAATCACTGAACACTTTCAATCAATCAAACTTCAATATTTAAAGAATGCAATGACAACAAAATATTTTAGTTGATTATGAAAAGTTACTCCATCAAATGACAATTAATAATCACAAGAAAAGATAAAGAAGTAGTTAATACCAAGATTTATACTGGTTCACTTCTCAACCTAGAGAAGCTACATCTAGTTCTCCTAATCAACTAGTTAGAAATTCCACTAATAGCAAACTGTTTCTTACAAGCTAATACAATCACTCTCAATCAGACCTAGATCAAGAAATCTAACTCTTTAGACTCTTTGTGATCAAGACAGAGAATTTCCTTCTCTACTCTTCCCTCTAGAAATACCTATTCTAGACAAGCTTTAAGAAAGACTATTGCTTTAGTTACACAAATCACAAATTCTAAAAAGAATTAAACCAAAGTAGTATGGAGAGAAACAACCTGATGATCCACTACTTATGAATGCAAATGATTACCAAACTTGAATCAAGATTGAAAGACAAATCTCAGAACATTCTCTCCAAGTTCTTCTTTAGAATTTTTCCCAAAAAGAAATCCTCTCAAGAAATTTTGAAGCTTGAGGATTTGAGGGTTTAACACAGAATAACTCAAAGTATTTTTTCTCTCTTTAAAAAAGTTATGAAAATATTTTATATTTCGTTGCTGTAATTTGTTAAAACAATCAACATTTATTTATAGAAATCTGTTTTAACCGTCAGTAACCGATTAAATAACTTATGTAATTGATTATATCACTTATGTAATGGATCATAGGATAACTCATCTTAAACATACACAATTTACATATGTCATTCAATTGAATTGACATGTAAAAGCCTAAACATTTCATAGTCTAAGAACTTTAGCTTCTTGATCCTCTTTAGCTCCCCATAAGTCTAACAACTTTTGGAGTAAGTGGATCCCTCCTCAATATATATAGATAGATAGGGTTGACTAATATAGTCTCGTTCATTTTTTTAGTTTGAGTGCATTAGCATCCTTCGCCAAAATGTTAGGACAAAAATACGCATGTGTTTCTTCTGTTTTAGTGAAATTGAAATAGGGATATTACTGTATATAACATTTTAAAAAACAACTCTTTCCTGTCCAATACGTAACTTTTCTGAGAGTCGTTTCTTCTTCCATTTTGAAGATGTTCGCTCTCTCAGTTCGTTTGGGTTTTGGTCTTTTGCGTTCACCTTGCTTCGGGTTTATCTATCTTGGTTTTCTAGTGCTCGATATCCACTCTCAAAAAATGCTTCAACCATTACTTTGGTTTCGTGCCATACTTTGTTTCAACATTCACTCTCCAAAAAATAAAAAATGATTCAATCTCCACTCTCCATTCTCACCCGAGGTATGCCCGTTTCCTATGTTTGGTGTTTGTTTAATGTTACTTCTTTAACCATGTCATGCTTCGCTATCTATTAAGTAATTTCATTTTAAAATTTGCACTCTACAATTACACATGTAAGTTTAGATTTCAGTTTGGGGGCCTTACTCTTTTCAATTTCGGTGTGGAGTTTATCATTTCATTTTAAGTTTATATAGCTATTAGCTTTGTGTGAATCTAACCCTTCACGCAAAAAGTATGGGGCTGTAAAGGAAAATAATTAGAAGTAGAAATTTCTAGTGGTTTGATCTTCTTGGGTACACTAATTCGTCCATTGTTCACCAGATTAATGCTTTATCTAGAGCTTCTAAAATATTTATTATCCCTCAAGTATTATGCACAACAGGAAAGTAGGTGACAATAAAAGTAAATATAATAAGTAGAACAAGAACCAACTAGGAAAACAAAGCAAACAAGAAATACATGACAATAGAAGAAAATAAGAAAGTGGCAGCAAAAGAAAACAAATGATTGCTACTAACTTATTGCTATGCAGGAACTTTTGTCAGAATGCCACAGTCAACGTAAAATAAAGCTGGAATGCCAGTTGGAGGATAAAATTTGTTGAAATGCCACGGAAGGTACCTCGCTTGGCAATGCAGCGGTTTACCTGGGCTACCTGGCATGCCCGGATTGGTGCGATTGGGCGTCGCTGACATGAACCAAGGTCGCTGGATATTACAGCGAAATACGTATCCTGCTGTCGGTAATTGCAGAAACCGGTTCCGCTGTGTCAGATTGCGGGTTTTAAGCTCGCTGCATGTGAGGGCGAAGTATGCATGGGACCGGTTTAGGCTTTTTTGGGACCACTACATAAGGATGTGTGTCCCCTTGTAAGCACACACCATCGTTTTTCTTCCTCCCCATTGCCGGCAACTGCATCCTCTCATCCTCAGGTAAGTTTTCTGTCCTTTTTGCTTTTGTTTTTGTTGTTTATAATTTGTTAGTTTATAGTTTAGGTTAGTTTAAGTTGTTAAAAATAGATTATGTTAGAGATAGTTGCATTAGGTTCCAAAATATTTATTATTAATTAGTAGATAATCAGTTAACAAATGAAAAAATGAAAGTGATATTTTATTTTGTTAAAATATTTAATATATTAAAATAAATTTAGTTTATAGTAATTTTAATCAAATTAAGTATATATTATGTAGTTGATAAATATAATGTTAAAGATTATTAGGTTTGTAGTATGTCATATTGATGATTAGTTTTTTTTTTTTTTTGAGTTTATATTTTTGTAATTAAGTAATTGGTATTTTAATATGAAAAAATATATATTATTTATGTAGTTGTTCTGTGTTAAATAGTTTTTCTTTTACAGATTTAAAAAATAGGTTTTTTTTTTGTTTTTTGTTTATATTTTGCATGAATTGGTAATTTATATTTGATTTTAAATATATTTTAATTTATGTAATTGTTGGTTTTTTATTTGATTTTAAAATTTTGATGATAAATATAAGTTCATAGTTTGCATTTTAATTTTGTAATAAATTGTTAATTTATTAAAAATACATGTTTTGATTTTTTTGTGTGTGTATATTTTATTTTATTTTTTTTTGCACTTATTTGGAATTTGTTTAGCATTTGTCTGTTATGTTAGGTTAGTGTTTATTTGTATTTTTTTGTATATTATTGTAAATTGATAATTTATATTTTTGTATATTATTTTGTATTTGTTCAGCATTGGCCTCTTCAGATTAGTTTTTGGTTTTGTGTATATTTTTTAACATATTAGTAATTTATATATTTAATTATTATTATATTTTTATTTATGTAATTTTGACTTGTTAAATATTATTTATATTGGAGTTTTAAAATATTAAGTTTGAGAATATTTGAGATTAGTTTATAATTATTTAATCAGATGATGCATGAAATATAAGAATTTTTTATGTAAAAATGCTTCATTTAATATATTTAAATAAATTTAATTTATAGGAACCTTATTCAAATTAAGTGTATAATGTACTTGGTAATTATAATTTGTAAGATACAAATTTATTAAAATTAATTATATGTTATAGTTGATAATTACAGTTAGTTTTGTATTATGTTATGTTGATTTTAAACATTAGGTTACATCATGTTTACAATTAGTTTGTAATTATTATTTTTGTAGGATAGATTAACAAAATATAAGAATATTTATTATTTGGTAAGGTTTAACCTTCAGAAATTCATTAATTTAAATAAAAATTGTCAATAATGGTTAGCTAAAATATTTTAATGAAGGTTTAATTTAATAAAAATAATAATTAAAAAATTGTTTAATTGAAGATTTGATTTAATAAGAATTATAAATGAACATTTAATTTAATAAATATTAAGATATAATAAAATTAATACGTATTGATGTAATAAAAATAACAATTTAATATTTAATAATTAAAGATTAAAATGAAAATATAATAAAAAAGTATAATAATTTAAGATTTTATGTAATAAATAGAGTAAGTAAAGTATTAATTTAATAAAAATAATTATACGTATAGGGAGTTGTGTAATTTTTAAAAATTATACATTTGTTATTAAATATATGATGTAGTTAAAAGTTTAATTAACATTTTGATTTGATAAATATAAAAATTATAATTTAATAATTAAAGATATGATGTCATAAAATTGTAATTAAATATCTGAATTAAATGTATGTTGTTGGAATTGTTGAACGAATCATGACTTTATCCGCATTCTCTAGCAAAGATTGTGAACATCAATTTATATGCAGGTATTTTATAAATTATTAAATTAGTTTAAATTAGTATAATGGGCATGCTGTTGATATGATTATGTTTACAGAATTATGAAGAATTAGTTGAATAAAAAATAATTATAAGTATAATAAAAATAATTGTTAAAAATTTAAAAATTAATAATTAAATATATCATGTAGTTAATACAATAATTAAAGTATAATAATTTAAGGATGGTGAAGGTCAAGGGGTTGAGCGAACGACGGATACAGAATGAAGATAGACCGAAAGGTGTTTACGGTGAATTAATCAGGGGAAGATATTTCGAGTCTGGCGAGGAATTTTGGGGGTTGGGGTTTCAGGGATGAGGGTGAAGCGTTATGTCCCAGCAATGACAAATGGAACTTACTCAAGACCCATGCGACATATTGAAGTACCAAAAGTTCTGACTTTCCGTAAAACCCAAACACCCAAAATTCGTCGTCAGACTCGAATAATGCTCCTCGGATTCCTTCTCCATAAGACATGTTCGTCTGTCTTCCTTCCCTATCCGTTGTCACCCTGAAGCCCTTGATGTTGACCATCCTTTAACAATTTGTATTTGTTGAACTATGGTTGCATTTAGTGCTGCAGTTGCATCCTTTTTTTTTCCATAGTCTCGGATACATTCTCCGGTGATCATCAAAAACCAAATCTGAAAAACTATCAAGCTTTGTTATGCTTCCTAATTAGTCATGCCCCATCCAGGCGCAAGTGGTTACGTCCTACATAGGCGGGGTGCACCACTCCACACCCGAGTTTAATCATTCCACACAACAGACCTCCGCAAACTCCCTCAATCGCAATTCCATGGCCTTTTTGGGTGAAACAGGGTCTCAAAACATTGGTAATTCCAAGTTAGCATTTATTTATCCGAATGGAACCATAACACACAACGAAATCGGTGTTTCTTTCGTATGTGATGCTCCTATACCAATGCGAGTTCCGGATGAATGTTCCTTTCGGTCACTGAAGAATAGGATGCAGAAGACCCTTCTTGTCACAGATGACCAGTATGTGGATGAAATTTACTATCGTCAACCGTCAATCAATACAGTTGACGAAATTTTTTTTCATTCGATGCAACTGAAAAATGATGATGATGTTTGCACTATGTTGGTGTGCCATGAAAAACTCCCGTCTGTTGGTCCTATAGAATTGTTATGTATGATAAGCAGAACAACCGACGGTGTACTGAACCTACTTCAGTCCACCATGACTCGTACTCATGATGCCCTCTTGTATTACAACGGCAAGTGGAACATACCACGACGAGCCAATTTTCTGGGTTACTCGTTTACTGGAACAAATCCTAAAAGATTTGAAATTCCTTCCGGATGCAATATAGAAACACTGAAGCATATAATCAAGGAAGTTGCTCCAGCAGGAGTTCCCCCTTATGGAATTATTGAATCACAGGAAGTCAGACACTTGTTCTTCCGACAACCGGGTCACGCAAAGTATTCGGATACCTTGGTCGAATACAAAATAAAACAACTGAATAATGATGAAGATCTACTTAAGTTGTTAGCAGAAGCTAATTACTGGAAGTGTTTCTGTCCAATAGAAATTTTAGCTACTTTTCACAAACCGACAATCGAACTACTCGAAGATGACATGTCCGCTGCACAAGATCTTCCCAATTATGAATAGTTGCGTCATTTTGATGTTTCAATTGTTGTTCTTAGTACGTTATGATGTGTTGCTTTGTAATGTTCAACTTATTGTGTTTGTGTTTGTGATTGCAACCCTTTGTACGTTATGTTGTTTGATTAGGTTTGTATGATTGTCTTTGACTATGTAGCCGCATGTTGAAAATTCACATTAGTATTGGCTTCTTAAATATTATTTATATTGGAGTCATGGCTTCTTTAATTTTACATTGAAAAATTTCTATACAGTCATGGATGACGAGCAACATGTTCCACCGACACCATCGGATGCGTTGAGCATCATTGACCCAGGTCCATCTATACGGACTCTCCTTACACTACAGGAGAAACATATATCCACGTATGTGTGGAATTCCCAGACTGATCCAACCATGCGGGATCGTATACTTAATGTTCGACATGCTGCGACACATAACCATTTGGCTATACCTGAGGATATACACCCCTGGCTTATAGAAGCTGGCTTTTATCATGTTGCGCGTCTGCGCAATCACGAGGTTCGTACATTAAGTGTTGTATTAATTTCTTATTAGATGTATTGATTGTATTACCATGTATGTGTTTGTCTTGTGTAATGTATGTTTTTAGATCGACCATCACCTTATCTCCGCGCTTGTTGAGCGATGGCGTCCAGAGACACGTACGTTTCATATGACGATGGGTGAGGTCACAATCACCCTGGAGGATGTACATCATCTGTTGGGCCTGCCGACCGATGGTCATGTTGTTTGCGGTCGTCATGGACGACATAACTTTCGGGCCATCATTGGTGACATGCTAGGGGTTGAGCCGGCTGGTTCTCGTGATTTGCAAGGCGGCTTGTTAAACCTTCATTTTCTGCGTGAGCAGTTTGATGTTTATGAGGTCCACTCAGGCACTGAAATAGGACGTCGTAGATACACTCGTGCTCTGATATTACGCATATTGGGCGGAATGTTGTTTGTTGACACCTCTTCGAGCTTCGTCCCAGCTCGTTATTTATTATATTTGGATGATTTCCAGGGCACAGGGACATTCAGTTGGGGATCTGCAGTGCTTGCAGCATTATATAGGGAGTTGTGTAAGGCCACACGTGCTTCATGTCGTGAGCTTGGTGGATGTGCTTTGTTGGTACAGTTATGGGCTTGGACGCGATTCCCGACCATCTCTCCTAGCCTTCCTACGGTGGAAGACCTTCATGTCATGCAGCAGGAGATATATGGCCACAGGTATTTTTTATTTGGTTATTAGTATTCCTTGTTTTTGTTGTATTCGGAGTATATGTTGCTTATAATTGTTGTTGTATTTGTTGCAGATTTAATGTATACCATTCGCGACAAACTGTATATACCAACATTCGCAGATATCGCCATCATATTGATGTCATGCGACGGAGAGACATACGTTGGAGGCCTTATGAGATTGTAGACGCAGTCCATCCAATTGATGTTGACATGGCTAGGAGATGGTTGGCTGTATGCCCTCTCATATGTTATGAGATTGTCGTATACCAGCAGCCGGATAGAGTTATGCGTCAGTTTGGGTTCGACCAGCCAATTCCAGAGAATCCTATTAATTGTAGTGAGTTGCTGACGATTACTATTACGGGCAAGGCAGACGTGGATTGGAGTCGGCGTCATGTTTTCTTTATTCAACAATGGGAAAATAGAGACGCCCTTGTGTTGCAGGACGTGCAACCTATGCGGAGAGACGGGTACCTATCTGTCAACAGCGAATACATGCAATGGTACTACTCCGTTACCCGTCGTTGGATGACCCACAAAGCCGCTTTGAAGGCACATGTGGTATGCATGTTAGTTATAATTGTGTAATTTGCAGATTAGTTTACGTGTTATGTTCACTAATAATTGTTCAAATGCAGACCGATCGTGCAGAGACTGTTGTCCACATGCTTTCACCTGAGGCACATGGGGCATTTGACATGACTCAGATGTACGACGAGGCGGTTCGAATGCTGGCTGCATGCGACGACATAGACAGAATAATAGATCCTGGAGATGCTGCACCGCCACCAGTACGACGTCAGACTGAGGCTCCGCCAACAGTGGTTCAGCGTAATCGACGTGCGCGTCACGA
Organism: Glycine latifolia; assembly: GCA_013407115.1. Taxonomy (NCBI): domain Eukaryota; kingdom Viridiplantae; phylum Streptophyta; class Magnoliopsida; order Fabales; family Fabaceae; genus Glycine; species Glycine latifolia. The sequence goes on from QARZ01039588.1 coordinate 9,502, forward strand.
GGGGTTACCCCTTCACCACGCGACTCCATCAGTTGCAGATACCCCAGTGGTTGTACCACCTATTCCTCCACGTCCTCCTGGCATGTACGCAGCACCTGGGTACCCTTCGGGCCTCTCACAACAATATTATTGGCCCCCCCAGTCTGTTCCTGGATCACAGTACCCCCCTTGGGGAGCTGGACCGTCGATGCCGCATTCCGATGTCCCACATGCATCATACCCCATGCATTCTACTGGCCCCAGTACAGCTGGGCCAAGTTCGTCAGGGCCGAGTTCATCTGGTTTGCATTACACACCTAGATCAGTCGCATATGAAGACTGTTACAGGCCTGCTGCTCCGACTCCAACATCAGAACAGGATATGATTTTTGGGACTCCTATTGAACGGTCGTCTCATATGGCATATTCTCCAAGTTTCGGACAGTATTCTACAGATGAAATCATTGCGACAATGGATGAGGGACATGAAGACAACGTGGGCGATGGTTCTTATGACGTTCGGCATATCATTAGGCGGAATCCGGTTAGGGAAGCGCGCTTTCGATGCAATCTATCACCGTTTGAACATAACATGAGCCGCTGTGGAGGATTCCATGAAGGTCACCAACAAGATGATTAAATAATTTTTTTCCCTATCAGTGACAGTACGATGCTCTTTAATTATATGGTAACAGACTATTATATGGATGACTGTATAAACTTTTATGATTTTGATGTATTATGCAAGACAATTGGACTTTACTAATATTCGATAATTATTGTTTATTGAACATTTAACACGATTAACATTAGCATAACGACCAACTACATTATTGGTTCTGGTTGCGTGATGGGCAATTACGCCTATTGTGGCCGACAACCTTACAGTAGCTGATGTTGTTCGAGTCGTCGAACCTTCCCTGGAGTCCATTTCATTTCGTATGCGTGTACTCTTTGGCCTTCCTTTTGTACGTCTCAGCGACACGTCTGGTATAACAATCGGCGGTACAGCTGGTGGTATGAACTCCTCATTCCCAATGGGAAACCACTGCGGTGCATACACTTGACATTGATACGCAGCACTGTATACAGGATCTACATATTGTCTAGGATCATGGTGTGTGGATCGACATGCTGCAATAACATGGCTACACGGGAACCTGTATGCAGTGAACTCACCACATTGACAATTTCGTTCAGCTAAGGAAACCGACCATTTTTTACCGCCCGAATGAGTTCGTATATTATACGTTTCTTGAACCTCAAATCTCGTCTTAAGTGCATCAAAACAAGTGACATAGTGCGTTGCCGATTTATCAACCATCCTCATATATTTTTGCCATGCTAATTTCGATAAATGATTACCTCTTGCCATCTCCTCATGGGCTTCTTGACCATGTGCAACAAAATATGACACTAAACGCGCGTATGTGAACCGGACAAGGGACGTAATTGGGAGGCTTCTGGCTCCTTTTAGTACCTTGTTAAAGCATTCTGAAAGATTCGTTGTCATGTGACCAAACCTTCTACCTTGTTCATCATACGCTATACTCCACTTCTCCTTTGGGATTCTATCAATCCATGCTGCTATTTGAGGGCTTGCTTCTTTAAATGTTTGTAATCCGGCATCGAAATCTAAGCGCGAGGTTGTATAAGCTGCACATACAAACACGATGTAAAGAACAACACATACGATGAATATGGTAACGACATGTAAAAACATTGTGTTGCAGGCTGATAGACATACCTAATTTCTTCAATTGCTTCTTCAACATGACGTTGTTGAATCTGTGATTAAAATTACTCGCCAAATGCCGAATGCAATACACATGGTACGCCCTTGGTGGATTCCATCCTAGTTCGACATTGTTTACCGCGGCAATTATGCCAGCATGTCGATCTGAAATAAGACAAATTTCATCCTTTTGCGTAACGTGTATACGAATGAGTGCCAAAAACCATGACCAATTGTCGATATTCTCCGCGGAAACAATCGCAAATGCAATAGGAAGGACATAATTGTTTCCGTCAACTGATGTTGCAATGAGCAGTGTTCCACTGTATTTCCCATACAAATGGGTTCCGTCGATGCTTATAACTGGTTTGCAATAATTAAAAGCATCGCAGCACTGTTTGAATGTCCAGAACACCCTATTGAACACCTTAGCACTTGCATCTAGTTGACCATCAATAAAATGGTCGTGCAAATCCAGCTTGTATGCAGACCCAGGAGAAAAATGTAACATGTAACCCAACCACCTTGGCAAAAACGCATAAGACTGATCCCAATCTCCAAAAATATGAACAATGGCCTTTTGCTTTGCCTTCCATGCCTTCGTGTATGATATATGAAATCCCAACGTTGTTGCTATCCTTTCTTGAATCAACCCAATTTTAACACTAGGATCCTCCCTAATCATTTCTGCATTTCGTCAAACAATAATAATACATTAATAAAGAATTTCATCAATAATAGGACTTCAATTTAAAAAACTTAACATACCTAAGATCAACGAACATATCACATTTGAGTCAAGTTGTTTGTGATCTTGAGAAAGATTCTGACCGACGCATGTGTGGAGGTTGTTCCATATGCCTACAACCCATTCGGTGCCACCTTTTTTTCTGATATGCCCTCATCCTCCATGGGCATCCATCCAAATGATTTTCACAAACCATAATAAGCCTTTTTGTATCACTTTTTTTTACAACCGTTGTGCGATGCTCAGCCATACAATATTGTTTTATTGCCAATTGAACATCCCACTTGCTGTCAAACACCTGGTCCTTATATAGCTCCTGTCCCATCTGCCAGTTAGGTATTCGTACTCCTTGCATATCCTCAATCTCCTGATCTGGGTATTCCCAATTAATATTCGTGTAATGACTAATGTCAGACCAAAATGGAACGATGCCCCCTACTATATTATCCGACATTAGCCACATTGTTGATTAAACCTGCAAAAAAAATTAATACTATTGACAAAAAACAATTTTAATCCATACCTACAACGGGAGGCTGCTCCTGCATTCCCACATTGCCCGGAGAAGGAATTTGAATAGCACGATCGAAATCACCATCTACGTCGGTATCTGATGAGTCACTATCTGGAACAACACCTTCGTCCACCTCTTCGTCGGAAGTATCTGTAGGCCAAGATGGGTCATAGGCCGCCACCATTTCATTCTCCGCTGCTTGACTTGGTGGTGCTGGTGTGTCGGATATATCCCTATGTCCATAATCCATTTCTTGGGTTTGTTGGGTTGGTACTGGTGGAGATAGGGAGACATCTCTGTCTTCGGGATTCACCTGTGGCTCTCTATTAATGTCAATGGAACCAGTGGGTTGGACACATTGTTGACTGCTTGATTGACCACCACAGTTCAATTCTGCATACAATTCTATAAATCTAGGATTTTCTCCATCGGATCTGCATGCGTCAGTAACTAACGCTAGATCGTCATCATCTACAATATCCACAGCAACCCACTGCACCGGGTTGCCCGATGCACATCTAGCAGTCAATCGAGAGACACATTGTCCGCGTTGTAGTCTCAACTTCTTGTAAATCAGTTTCATTAGTTCACGGTGGCTGCATCCTGGGGGCATGCGAAACATTTTACTTTCACCTTCAAAAATTTGACCATTAGGTCCAAAATATCTACTCCCATTATAATACACAATCGTTATTAGACCATTTCTACTATTACTCATTTTGTCGTAAAAAACTAAAAAATTACAGAACAATCCTTCCCGACTGAACAATAAAAAACAAAAATTATACAAGATGGCTACCAATGTAAAAATAACTGGTGTATTTTGGCTTCAAAAA
>QARZ01039589.1:0-16377 GCA_013407115.1 Glycine latifolia
AAAAACTCCCAAGACACTTTTTAGTAGTGTTTGTGAAGGTGCCTAATACCAGGTTGGGTATCCTGGGCTGAACTCTTTACATAGCATGTATATGTACATACGGGACGTGACTCTTAGTAGTCTTTTGTTGGCGAATGTCTATGTCCCAGGTTTTTTACCCAAGGTGTTCCCTTAGAGCTGTTGAGCTCATTTCCTTTTCTCTAGATATACCGGGTTCTTTACCCGGGGTGGGTTATTCTCCCTTTTGAGCTGCTGAGCTCAAGTTATTTCTAAAAGAGCCATCGAGTTCCCTAACTCAGATGAGCTCGTGTATTTTGGGAAGAGAGCCATAGGGTTCCTTACTCGGATGAGCCTGTGCTTTCTCGGGAAAACAACCATCAAGTTCCCTAACTCGGATGAGCTCATGCTTTCCCGGTATAAGAGTCATCGGGTTCCCTTAACTTGGATGAGCTCGTGTCTTCTCAATAAAAAAGCCATCGGGTTCCCCCTACTCGGTTGAGCTCGTTGGTGATTTGGAAGATGACCATCTTTTTGGTTGGAACCGCCAAGTGGCAGGGATGTCGACGGACTAGATCCCGGGTGAAAATACAATGAATACTTATTCAAATAAACCAAGAGGTGGGTGAATTGGTTTAACCTCAGAGTTTTAAAATTTCCTCTTAAAATATGTAACCGCAGAAGATTTCAAAAGGACCGTATCTTATTTAAAACCAATTACAAATCACTTTACTTAATCAACCAAATAACACTTGTGCTGAAACCAAATTTATATCATAAGCAAATTCTCAACTTCAAGAATTTTAATGAAACATAAACTGAAATTTAAATGCACACAAGATTTATATTGGTTCACCTCTCAACCCTGGAGGCTACATCCAGTTTCCTTCCAACCCAATCTAGGTTAGAGTTCCACTATAACAAATATCTGTTCTTTACAAGCTTACAAAAATGATCTCTCTTACCCTCCCTAGGTAAAATTCAAAATCTATTTCCTATAGACTTTTCAAAAGATCAAGAACCAGAGATCCCCTCTCTGTTCTTCCCCCTAGAAAACCCTTTCTAGAAAAGCTTTAAAGAATACAAATGTTATATGGAAATTCAACAAAATTATACAACTAATAACAACAAAACACAAGCTTTAGGTTCAAGAAAGATATCACCTCATATTCCTCAGCAATTGAAATGATATGAATGATTCAATCAACCTGAGATGATGACTACCATGCTTTCTTGACACTTCTTTAATCACTATCTTGATTAGATGTTCACACACAAAGAGTAACAAGGCTCAACACACAAGTAGATCTTAACACATTTGATTATCTTCACTAATTTCAGACTTTGAACACTTGAAAGCTCTTAGAGAATGTAAAACACAAAGTAATCTTGAGTATCTCTCTTTTCTCTTGCTTTTTCTCTCTAAGACTCAGCTTTTCTATTTATAAAAAAACTGTTTCAACTAACTGTAATCGATTAATTCATTACAGTAATCGATTATTTTACCTGCCGTAATAGATTATTTTATACATATAATCGATTATATTGTTTATCATAAATCTGGAAATCTTGAACGAACAAAATAATCGATTATATCACTATGTAATTGATTAAGCCAGAAAAACATAGTTCCACAATACACACAAGTAATCGATTAAGTACTCATATAATCGATTAACACAGAACATGACTAAAACTTAACAATGCATATATAATCGATTACAAACATCTGGTAATCAATTAAACCAGATGAACATGCTGTGTAACATTATGCAGAAGCTTATGTAATTGATTATATCCCAAGATAATCGATTATACCAGTAAGTTCCTAATTTCTGTGTAAAGCTTATTTAATCGATTACGAACCAGTGGTAATCGATTAAAACAGTGAAAAAAATGTTTTATGCAATTTCTAAATGCCTTTATGAAATTCTATAAATTTGCTTATTACTACTTGATTAATTCCTTTTAAATGAATGTGTGGATGCATGAATAATCAGCAGCTAATGAGGATTATAAGGTTTCATCTCATGAACCAAGCTTTAAACAAAATTACAAATGTCATCATATTGAGTGGGCATGTAAAATATCAAAACACATTTGCTTCCATCATCTTTGAATCTTTTGCTTCAGCTTCTTTGATTCTAACACTCGGCAGGAGTTGTGTTTTGCTAGTTACACCCTTTGTTTTGATAGTCACAACCCGTGTTTTGATAGTTGCACCCTCGACGTTTAATTTCTTGTTTCCTTTGTAAAACTCCCCATGCAGGCGTGTGAGGTTGGCACTCTAATGCTGAAACTCCCAAGACACTTTTTAGTAGTGTTTGTGAAGGTGCCGAATACCAGTTTGGGTATGCTGAGCTGAACTCTTTACATAGCATGTATATATACATACGGGACATGACTCTTATTCGTCTTTTGTTGGCGAATGTCTACGTCCCGGGTTTCTTACCCAGGGTGTTCCCTTAGAGCTGTTAAGCTCATTTCCTTTTCTCTAGATATACCGGGTTCCTTACCCGGGGTGGGTTATTCTCCCTTTTGAGCTGCTGAGTTTAAGTTCTTTCTAAAAGAGTCATCGAGTTCCCTAACTCGGATGATCTCGTGTATTTTTGGGAAGAGAGCCATCGACTTCCTTACTCGGATAAGCCGGTGCTTTCTCGAGAAAAGAGTCACCGAGTTCCCTAACTCGGATGAGCTCGTGCTTTCTCGATATAAGAGCCATCAGGTTTCCCTAACTTGGATGAGCTCGTATCTTCTCGATAAAAAAGCCATCGGGTTCCCCCTACTCGGTTGAGCTTGTTGGTGATTTGGAAGATGACCATCTTTTTGGTTGGAATCACCGAGTGGTCGGGATGTCGATGGACTAGATCTCGGGCAGGAGTTGTGTTTTGCTAGTTACACCCTTTGTTTTGATAGTCACACCCCGTGTTTGATAGTTGCACCCCCGCCGTTTAATTTCTTGTTTCCTTTGTAAAACACTCATACTTTTTAGACATGGTCGGATGTACTTGAAACTAAATTACGTTAGTATGTATATGTATTTGAAATGCCTCACGTATATCTTATTCACGTATTTGTTTTATGATGATGATTATTACGTGTTCACGAAGAAAGAAAAAGAAAAAAAAAATAATACACTACCGTTCTTGTAACACCCTGAAATTTTACAAGTAGAAAGATATTTGTGTTGATTAATTGTTTAGTATAAATCTTGAAATCTGTTAAAGTGTTTTGCATGGGTGTTTGTGCGTAAAAGGTGAAAGTCAAATTTTGTGGCTGAGATAAGCTATCCGTACACGCATAGTAAAAATGGTGTTGGCTATGGTGGCTGTTCGGTCACACAAGTGGGCAACTATGGTGGCTGTGGATAGCTGGCTGAATTAAGTGGTTGGCAACTTGCCTCAATGCTTTGTCTATAAATAGCAGTGCATGAAGCAAAAGCATGATTCACTTTCTCACTCCTATGCGTGTTTCTCTTCTTTTCTCTCTCTAAACTCTTTGCACCCAGAAATCTCTCTTCTTCCACCATACCACCTTTAACTCTCAAGAACCACCATAGTTGCAGCGAAAACACCCCTACGTTAAGAGGAATTGGTGAACGAAGCATAATCCTTTCATTCCTCGTTGCTGGGAGAACTCGTGTTCGTACAAAAACTCACGTTAAGTGTAAAAGAAAAGAATTCTTGTTGAGGTAAGGGGAGTTTATTGTGTTAATAATGATTTTTGATATCATGGTTGGGTTAAAAGTGTGTATCTGTTATTTGATATGCTGCATAAAATATATTGATGACGTCTGTAAATGGTGTGAGGAAGACGACTACCAGGTTGGGTAAGTCGGGTGGAGTATGTTATATGTATATTAAAATACTGTTGTGTTGTGATGATGGCTACCGGGATGGGTAGGCCGAGTTATACATCCCTTGTGTTGTGATGTTGGCTACCGGGATGGGTAGGCCAAGTTATGTATCCCTTGTGATATGATGTCGGCTGCCGGGAAGGGTTGGCCGAGTTGCATGTGTCTAACCTTTGTTTGTGACATCAGTTACCGGGATGGGTGGGCCAAGTTACATATATGTCAATCCCTTGTAATGTGATGTCGGCTACCGGGATGGGAATGCCTGAATGGTTTACGTACCATGCATGTGTGCATAAAGGACGTAACTTAGTCTTTGTTAGAGGACGCTTGTATACCGGGTTCCTTACTCGGGGTGGCCCACTAGAACTACCGAGCTCAAGTTACTTCACGAGAGGAAGAGAAAGAGCCACTGGGTTCGTTACTCGGCAGAGCTTGTATCTTCTCGGGAATAGAGCCACCGGGTTACTTACTCAGCAGAGCTCATACCTTTTCTTTAAAAGCTACCGGGTTCCTTACTCGGCAAAGCTTGTATCTCCTCTGGAAAAGAGGTACCGGGTTCCTACTTGACAGAGCTCGTACTTTTCTTTAAAGAATTACCGGGCTTCCTTACTCGAACAACCTTGTGCCCTCATCCGACCTTATTCAGATTCTTACATCATTTGTATGGTTAGGTGCCAACCCGCATGCCTAATACTTCACTCCTATTCACTCGTTTGTAATGTTTGTAAATGACGTATGTGATTACGTTGAAGTTGGTCATTGTATTGGCTTGAGTTATTAAATGCATTGATACCATGGGGAGGGGTGTATGGCATTATGCTAGCCGGGACGAGTTAAACCCGGACAGGGCCATACATTGATAGTGCCATGGTAATCTAAATGCGTTTGGATATACATAAATACCCACAGGGGTGTATGACATTATCCTAGCCAGGACGAGTTGATCTTGGGGCTGGGTCATACATTGATGGAGCCGTGGTGATATTTTATGTATTGACATGAGATGTCGGGACCGGGTGGTTAACCTTGCAAAGACCACGGTTAGTGCATCAATGTACCCGAGAGTGAGTCAGTATATATGTATACGGGGGGCTATGACATTATCCTACCCGGGTCGAGTTGAGCACGGGCCTAGGTCATACGTTGGTAGAGCCCATGTACATACTTCATGCATAATGGAAATAGGATGGTGCCAGTAAGGTACAGAGGTACTAGAGGGGCATCTCTGTTTGGAACTCCCTTATGACTCAGGACTGATCACCATGAGGGGGGAGCGATCTGTGCATGACAGAATGACCTTGACGAGCTTTTGCATCATTTTTCCTAAGAGAGGCTATTTCCATGAGGATGGTACCACATTGCATTGACAAAGAGATAAGTCTGGAACATGCATCATGACTAGTCATTTTAAGGTGAATTGTGAAATGTGTTTGGACGGGTTGTCTATGATTGAATGCGTGATAAAATATTTGATTATTATGGTGATTTTACAATGTTCGAGTTTGCCTTTTTATAATTGATGATATTTATTTAATTATTATTTTACATGATGGACTCTCCTTTGCTTTGTTGTAATTTGTGGATTGGTACCTGTGATGATCACGAACCATGTTCGCGTGAGCAGATGGACAACAGTAGAGTACCGGGAAGATGACTTAAGTTGGTTGGAGCCGCTAAGTAGTCGGGATGTAGATGGGCCAGATCTCGGGCAAGGGTTGTATTTTTGCTAGTTACACCCCTTGTTCTAATGACTACACCCCGACATTTAGCTAGTTACACCCCATCATTAAAATCCTTGTTTCTTTTGAGAAAATTGTATATTTCAGACTTGGCTATTTATAATTACTACCAACTTATAATTATTAACATACAGGTATTATGATGTATTGCATCTTTGTATATTCGAATTTTGATTCGTGATATTGATTATGCTTACGAAAAATTTACTACTATTTTTATAAACAAACTAAAAGGGATTTTCAAATATAAATTACCATTAAAAGCATAATTAAGAGTATGATATAATAGTGATGAGGCAGGTCGTTACAGTTCTCATAATCAAATTAAGGGGTGTTCTTTTCAATAAAAATGTGTTAATGACATGGTTAAGAGTTAGTGATACTGTAGCAACGAGGCGGCTCGTTACAGAGGGAAGGGGATTGTTTAAATTTTTTAACTATTCAAGGTCAGTGCATTGTTGCAGCCCATGTTTCATATTGCATAATTTTGTGGAAATAGTATAAACTTTGTCAGTAAGTACCGGTGGCTTTTCATGAGGAAAAATGTTGGTACTTGGGGGCATCACTCTATTTAGAACTTTCTTGAGACTCATGTTGCTCAACATGGGGGAAGTGTCCTGTGCATGATTGGGTGACCTCGACAATTGCTGCTAAGTTATCCTAAGTGGGAGTATCATGAGACACACTTAGGAATAATAAAGTGTGTCAAAGGTACACCTTGCGTACCTTGAGTTTCCTGATAGGGAAACTTAGCAACGAGGAGGCTCACCATATATGGACCTTGGGTTTGTCGAGCCTTGTACCAGGGGAGTTCTCCATCCTAGGTTTTGTCGAGGCTTACCAACGCTGGACCTTGGGTTTGATGAGTCTTTGGAGAGTGAGGTTCACCAAGGGATGACCTTGGGTTTTGTGAACCATTAGAGACCGACCAGTGACACGTCCATCCTGGATTTTGCTAAGACTCACCAAGTGTGGACCTTGAGTATTATGAGCCTTTGGAGATCAACCTGGACCTGGTCTTGGATTTTACTGGAGGTTCACTAGTGGTGTAGCTTGGGTTTTAAGAACCTTTGGAGATTACCAGGAGCTGGTCTTGGATTTTGCTAGAGGTTCACCAAGGGTTTGCTTTGGGTTTTAAGAACCTTTGGAGAACGACTAAGAGGTTGTCCTGGATTTTGTTGGAGGTTCACTAAGGGTTGGCCTTCGGTATTAAGAACCTTTGGATATTACCAGGAGGTTGTCCTGGATTTTGTTGGAGGTTCACCAAAGGTGTGCCTTGGGTTTTAAGAACCTTTGAAGAACGACCAAGAGGTTGTCCTAGATTTCGCTGGAGGTTCACCAAGGGTTTGTGTTGGGTTTTAAGAACCTTTGGGAATTACCAGAAGGTGGTCTTGGATTTTGTTGGAGGTTCACCAAGGGTGTGCGTTGGGTTTTAAGAACCTCTGGAGATTACCAGGAGTTGGTCCTGGATGTTGTTGGAGGTTCACCAAGGGCGTGCCTTGGGTTTTAATAACCTTTGGAGAATGAGTAGGAGGTTGTCCTGGATTTTGTTTGAGGTTCACCAAGGGTTGGCGTTGCGTTTTAAGAACCTTTGGATATTACCAGGAGGTGGTCCTAGATTTTGCTGGAGGTTCACCAAGGGTGTGCCTTGGATTTTAAGAACCTTCGAAGAACGACCAGGAGGTTGTCCTAGATTTTGCTAGAGGTTCACCAAGGGCTTGATGTATGGCTGCACCCACCAGCCATTTAAATTCCCAAATCTACCATGCAATGAAACCCAAACTTCAAGTTTTTAAGAACCCAAGCTTTAGCACTTTCACAAAATTGTATGGCTGACTGGAAGCTTTTAAGGATAGTAATGGAAGATGGAGAAAGGTTAGGGATGAAGATGGAATGGCACCATGGAAAAGATTTCCAATAAGCCTAGGAAGAATCACCACAATAGCATGAAGCCATTGATAAGAAACAAGAAGTTCTTGCACAAGAACAAAGAGAAAACTCTCACAAATTTTAGATTTTCATTCAATGATCAAAAGATGTTTACAACAGTTTTTGGGACAACTTATATATGCAAAAAATTACAAGCTAAATGCAAGGAAAATTACAATGAAATTAAGCTTGTAATGCATATCCCTAAGTGCCTCTTGGCTGACCCTAAACTCATGTAATGGTGCAGTAATTTTAAGTTCTAAGTGCAGTTTTCAGCTTCTAGGTGTAGCCCATAGGTGCTACAAAAATTACACACAAGTGTACCTACAAAGCTTTACACAAATGCACTAAAAGCCTTTTTATTTGTAACTATTTTTGCTACTAACAAGTGTTGGAATTTATTGAATTAAATTGAACTTGAGACATCAAAATCCAGCCCTTGTTATACTTGAGTTGGTATGCTTCTTCATGCTTGTCCAAATTGGCTTGGATGTGGTCTTGAAGTGCTTGAGTTCTAGCTCTTGCCATTGGTCCTTTAAAGCTCACCAAAGGAAGTGCTTCAAGCTCTCATTCTAGACCTTTAGCTTGCAATGGACCTCCATCAGGGCTGGCCTTGGGTTTCAAGAACCTTTGGAGATTACCAAGAGCTGGTCCTGGATTTTGCTGGAGGTTCACCAAGAGTGTGCCTTGGGTTTTTAGAACCTTTGGAGAATGACCAGAGGTTGTTCTGGATTTTACTGGAGGTTCACCAAGGGCTGGCATTGCCTTTTATTCCTTGGTATGTGATCATGAAACTAAGGAACTTGCCTCTCTCGATCCCAAAAGTTCATTTTTCCAAGTTGATTCACATGTCGTACTTCTGGATCTCTCCGAAAACCTCTTCTAAGAGTGCCACATGTTGGGCTATGATTTGGGATTTGACTACCATGTCGTCTATGTATAACTTGACATTGTGTCTGATCTGTTGCTTGAACACCGAGTCCATTAGTCATTGGTATGTGGCACCTGCGTTTTTAGGCCAAAGGGCATGACCCTATAGCAAAAGTTGTCATCTTTAGTGATGAATGTCATTTTCTCCTCGTCTTGGCATGCATTCTTATTTGATTATATCTCGAATAAGCGTCCAGGAAGCTTAGTATTTGAAACCTGGATGCGCCATTTACCAGCCTATCAATGTTGGGCAACAGGTATGCATCCTTGGGACATGCCTTGTTGAGGTCGATGTAATCGGCTTACATTCACCATTTGCCATTGGCCTTTTTGACCATCACGATTGCCTTACGATGTAATCAGTGTAATCTTCACTCATAAAGTTGGCTCGTAATAGTTTATCCACCTCTTCCCATCTTCCTCTTCTTCTGTGATACTGGTTTGACTTGAGGGTAGATGACCAACTTGTGACATATGATGTTGGGGTGAATGCTTGGCATGTCATATGGTTTTCAGGCAAACAAGTGTGTGTTTTTATGTAGGACATCAGCTATGCATCTGAGCTCATTGCTAGTAAGGCTTTGCTGAGATTTGTGTATTGCTCGAGTTTGGGCCCAAGAGCTTGATGAGTTCTTCAATGGGCTTTGGTCCTTTGTCAATGGTGTCATCGCACAGATCCACGTCAAATGTGCCATCCTGGTGAGTTGTGTAGAAAATTAGGGTATAGGTTGGAGACCCTTTGTCCACGCTCATGACTTGGCTGATACCCCCTGATGTGGGATGATATCTGCTAGGCTCACTGGTGGGAGGATACAGTGCCCACTTTAAGGCTCTCTGCATAGCATTGTCGAGCTTTCTTCTGGTCTGCCTTGATAGTAACTATTTCTTCCGTTAAGGTGGGGAACTTCAACTTCAAGTGAGGCGTGGAGATGATGGCTCTGAGCTCGTTCAGTGTTTTCTTACTAATTAAAGCTAAATAAGAGGTGTCAGCATCAATAATTAGATACCTAATAGTGAAACTCCTTGAGAGCGGGCCTTGACCAAAAGTGGTCATGAGGTCCACGTAACCTGTAGTCTTTACCCTCCCCCTTCAAAGTCGAGGAGGGGGTCCAGAGTGAGGGTGGACCGTGTCTAGTGAGACTTTGAGTCTCTTGAAAGTCTTCCAATACAGGATGTCCGTGGAGCTACCCTGGTCAATGAGGACCTTAGACACCATGAAGTTAGCAATCACTATGGAGACTACCATGGGGACGTCCTGATTAACGGGGTGATTCCTTTGAAATCTTTGTTTGTGAAGGTAATAAGAGGGAGACTCTATGGTGGTGAAACATCGATGTAGTGGATATCAATGTCCCTAATAGCGTGAAGGTTCCATTTTTGAAACTAGTTAGACAGTCCTCCATGGGAAAATTTATCTGCGATGGTATTGATTACACCTCAAATTTGTTGGACGGGTTCATTTTCCCATTTTTGTAGTGTTTACCTTTGTGTCTGGGCTGGAATTGCCTCAGCCTCCCTTTGTCTTCCACTTTGACTCTTCTTCTGTCAGTATCTTGGTTCCTGGGTTAGTTTTCATGGTGTCTTCCGGGTTTTGTTCCAGCTGGGTGATTATCCAATTTTTTCACAAATCAAGATAAATACCAGCCTGTATGAGCTCCTCGATTTTGTCTTTCAAGCCCTAGTAGTCTTCGATGTTGTGACCGTTACTACGATTGTATCTACAATACTTAGTCTGGTTTGTCCCTGGTTTTAGAGGAAGTGGTTGTGGTAGTTTGATAGGTATCTCTATGTTGAAGGTTTCCTCCATGATGGTGGTGTGGTTGACTGTCAAGGGTGTGTAGCGCTCATACCTGGCTCCCTTAGGGAAAGGCTAGTGCTTGTCCAGCTTATGCTTTTTGTTCGACCTGTGAGGGTCGATCTTGGTTGCTCCTTCCTGAACTTTGACATCTCCTTCATCTGGATGTAGCCTTTGGTTCGTTCGAGTAACTCGTCCATGCTAGAAGGGGGTTGGTTGCATAGGTTATCTATGAACTTACCTGGTCTTAGGGCCAACAACATGGAGTGCAATGCCACTTCAAGATTGAGATTTTGGATCTAGATAGTTATGCATCCAAATTTGTCCATGAATCACTAAAGAGACTCATCGTCTACCTGTCCCAGACTGGCCAATGCATAGAGGTCATACGATGAGATCGGTCGGTTGCATACTATGCACTGAAGTGTTCGACAAGGGTGTTGAAGCTGTCGATGGACCTCGACAGAAGTCCATTGTACCATGTCAAGGCTGCTTCCTTGAAAGATGTAGGGAACACACAACACAAGAACGCATCGTCACTGGTGTAGAGATTCGCCTAGGTGACAAAGGCATTTAGATGCTCATCTAAATCAGTGGTGCCATCATACTGCTCTAGATTCAGTGATTTCAAACCCAGAGGTAGGTCGACTTCCATGATACGGTTGACAAACGGGTATCTGTGAGTTACTCGCTCTCTTGGACAATAAATTTGTGACAAGTTGGGATCATCTTGAGGGTTGACGTTGTGTCGGGGGTGTGATTCCCCTTGAGTACGCTCGGTCGGTAATCGAGTTGAGTGTGCATGATGTAAGATAGTTGAACCCATAGCTGTTAAGTTTCCCAAATCTACCTTGCAATAGAACCCAAGCTTCAAGAAAACCTCAAGAACACGTAAGCTTCCAACACTCCTTGAATTGGAGCTGTTTTAGAAGTTTTAATTGCAGAAAATGGAAGATGGAAGAAAAGATAGGGATGAAGATGAAGACACCATGGAGAAGCTCTCCAATAAGTCTAGGAATAATCACCACAATAGCACTGGGAAGCCATTGATAAGACTCAAGAAGTTCTTGAACAAGAACAAGAGAGAAACTCTCACACAATTTTCAGAAATTGTATTAATGAACCAAAGTTAGTTACATTCAGTTTTTGGAACCTTATATAGGCCACGAATTACAAGCTAAATGCAACTAAAATGTAATGAAAATACAAGTGAAATGAAGCCTAAATGAAGCTTGAAGTGCAAGCTTTCCCTAAGTGCCCTTTGGCTTCTAAAATATGTGCAGTTGCAATCTCAGACTGGAATAATCGATTAATTCGCTCTTGTAATCGATTAAAGCAGTCAAGAATTGAAATAATCGATTACACTAGCCATTTAATCGATTAAAGTAGTAAGGCCTCGGTTCCTGCTTGCAATTGAAATGCTGTAATCGATTACAAGGCCAAAATAATCGATTAAAATAGTGACAACCTATTTACAAGTGTTTGATGAATTTCTTCTAACAAGTGCTGGAATTTATTGAATTAAATTGGATTTGAGACATCAAAATCCAGCTCCTATCATCCTTGATTTGGTGTGCCACTTCATGCTTGCCCAAGTTAGCTTGAATATGGTCTTAAAGTGCTTGAGTCCTAGCTCTTGTCATTGGTCCTTTGAAGCTCACCAAAGAAAGTGCTTCAAGCTCTCCTTCTAGACCTTTGGCTTGGAATGGACCTCCATCATCCCCTCCTTCTTGAGAGAAAATTGTCCTCAAGTTTACTTCCTCACTTGTACTTGGCAATTCAACAATCTCTTGAGGAAATTTATCCTTCCACTTATGCTTATAGGCTTGTGTAGCATATTGTGCCAATTTCCTCTCCACATGGCCTTTTACTTGTTCATTTAATTTCCTAACATAAGAAGCTTTAAACAAAATCATAGAAGAAATGTTAGGTAATGGCAATAAAGCAAGAGGAGTTAAAGAATTAAAGCCATAAACATTTTGCAAAGGAGATAAGGAAGTAGTTTTATGAACCACTCTATTGTAAGCAAACTCAATGTGAGGTAGACACTCCTCACAAGTTCTCATATTGCCCTTGATGTACCACTTAGCATGTCTCTTGTTAAGTTTGCCTTGACTTCTCAAATATTTAAGAGACTCATGATCATTATGGATCACAAATTCCTTAGGTAAAATATAATGTTGCCAAGATTGCAAAACTCTAACAAGTGCATACAATTCTTTATCATAAGTGGAATATTTCAAACATGCAACCTTTAATTTCTCACTAAAATAAGGAATAGGCTGTTTATCATGAATCAAAACCCCTCTAATGCCTATATTAGATGCATCACATTTCAATTCAAAAGAAGCATTAAAATTAGGCAATGCAAAAATAGGTGCATGATACAACTTATCCTTTCATGGTTTGAAAGCAACTTCTTCCAAAAGTGATTGCATAGCTTTGGGCAATTTTTCACCTTCCTTTTCAAGATGTAAACAAAGAGAGTTAGGAAGCATATAATAAAGAGGTTGTTGTGCCAATAACACTCTCTTAATTTGCTTTTCACTCAAGAACAAGCTCTCTTTAATCTTATGAATTTTTTTGTTTTCCTTTCCTTTTTTCTCACTATTTTTTTTCTTTGGCATCTCACTTTTTTTCTCTTTTTTAGGTGCAGTATTTTTTTTAACTCCTCAATCCTCCTTTCTTTCATCTTTATTTGATCCTCACACACTTGCCTAGGAGTCAAAGGCCTCAAAATAATTTTCTTGCCTAGGTGCTCAAACTCAAAAGTGTTCTCCATGCCATTGTGTATCACTTTTCTATCATATTGTCATGGCCTACCAAGAAGGATATGACCAGCCTCTATTGGAACAATATCACAAAGAACATTTTCATGATAAGCATTAATAGAAAAAGGAATGAGCACTTGAGAACTTACCACCACTTCCCCACTTTCACTAAGCCATTGTAGCTTGTATGGCTTTGGATGCTTTGTTGTTGGCAAGTGTAATTTCTCCACAAGCCTTGTACTAGCAACATTGGTACAGCTCCCACCATCAATTATAAGTGAGCATACCTTGTCTTTAACCAAGCACCTTGTGTGAAAAATATTTTCTCTTTGACTTTCCTCCTTTTCTAGGCAAAAATTGCTCAACATTCTCCTTACCATTAAGAGATCACCCTCTTCGGCCTCTACTAGTATGAGTTCTTTTTCTTCTCCACTTGAAGAACTATTTGAGTCACTTGAAGGCTCACTCTTTATGCCTCCATCCTCAAGCAAAATCATAGTCCTCTTGTTAGGACATTGAGAAGCAATGTGACCTTTGCCAAGACACTTAAAACACTTGATATTGCTTGATCTTCTTGGAGTTGGCTCCACAATTTTTTTGCTTGAGCTTCCCACCTTTTCTTCTTTATTTTTCTCATGAGAAGCCTCCTTTTTAGGCTTATCCTTCCAGATGGAAGTTGCAGCCCCATTTGAGAATTTGGAAGCTTTTCTCCTCTTTAGTTGTTGCTCCACCCTTTGAGCTTTGTGGACTAGCTCCTCAATTGTTGCATATGAATGTAGCTCCATCACATCTTGAATTTCTCTATTCAAGCCATGAAGGAACCTAGCCATTGTTGCTTCTTGAACCTCCACAATTTCAGCCCTTATCATCATCAATGTCATTTCCTTATAATATTCATCAACACTCTTGTAACCTTGGAAATATCTTTGAAGCTTGTTATGGACTTCTCTTGCATAATAAGTTGGAACAAATCTTCCTCTCAAGCATGTCTTCAAGTCATCCCAAGAATTTACTCTTTGTCTCCTCATTCTCCCTATATCCACTTGAATTTGGTTCCACCATGTCAAAGCATAACCACTAAACTCCAAAGTTGCTAGAGTAACTTTCCTTTCCTCCTCAAAATGTTGGCATGAGAAAATTTGTTCTACTTTCACCTCCCACTCAAAATACTCTTCCGGATCATTATTACCAAGAAAAATTTGTTACACTAGCCATTTAATCGATTAAAGCAATAAGGCCTTGGTTCCTGCTTGCAACTAAAATGTTGTAATCGATTACAAGGCCAAAATAATTGATTAAAACAGTGACAACCTATTTACAATTGTTTGATGAATTTCTTCTAACAAGTACTGGAATTTATTGAATTAAATTGGATTTGAGACATCAAAATCCAGCTCTTGTCATCCTTGATTTGGTGTGCCACTTCATGCGTGCCCAAGTTAGCTTGAATATGGTCTTGAAGTGCTTAAGTCCTAGCTCTTGTCATTGGTCTTTTGAAGCTCACCAAAGGAAGTGCTTCAAGCTCTCCTTCTAGACCTTTGGCTTGGAATGGACCTCCATTAGTTCATAACATTGGGGGCATCTCATTCGAGCCTCTAGTCGATCGTGATTAGCCTTCAGCTTTTCGAGTTCCTCCTCGTGACGTTGTTTCATCTCTGCAATGTGGGTTGGAGTTATTGAAGGGTATTTGTATTGGGCATGGTTGTCTGGGGAAGATTGGAATTCTCAAGGGGAGTATGGCGTCTGAGGCTAGATTGTGTACTAGCCATTGGTAAAAAAAATGAAAATAAAAGCCAGGCCACAGGGTAAGTTTTACCACGGTCCCACGGTGGGTGCCAAATGTTCTTACCACAATCTGGAAGTGGCACACGCCAAGGTGAGCGTGACTAAGATGGGTTCCAAATCTTGCACGTTAGATGATGAGTCAACCTTGTTAAGTAGGGGTGTAACGACCCGCATCGTCGCTACTATATCACTAACTCTTAAACACGACAAAACTCATTTTAATTGAAGATCTCTTTAATTTGATTATGAAAATGACAATAAATTTTTCGCAAGCACATCGTCATTACCACTATGCAAAACGCGAATACACGAGTATATAATACATCGTAATACCAGTACATATGAAAGCATAATTTAGTTGTAATTACAATTATCCATGTATGAAATGTATGAGTTTTTCAAAAGAAACAAAAGATTAAACAACGAAGAGTGGACTATCAAAACACAACAATTACCTGGGATCTGATCCATCGCCATACAGGCAACTCGGCGGCTCCAACCAAAAAGAGATAATCTTCCAAGTCACCTAATGCTGTCTGTCTTCTCACACGAACAAGGTTCGTGATCATCACAGGTACTAACCTACACAGTACAACAAGGCAAATGTGAGCGTGACTGAGATGGGTTCCAAATCTTGCACGTCAGATGATGAGTCAACCTTGATTAAAACAGTGACAACCTATTTACACAGTACAACATTTCAAAGGTGCATGCTTTCTATTTTTTCTGACATGGTTGAGAAAGGTTTAGAAGTATTCATGGATGACTTTTCTGTTTTTGGCGATTGTTTTAATTCCTGTTTAGATAACTTAGCCAAGGTTTTAAAAAGATGTCAAGAGACAAATTTAGTTTTAAATTGGGAAAAATGTCATTTCATGGTAAGGGAAGGAATTGTCTTAGGACACAAAGTTTCTGAAATGGGAATAGAGGTTGATAGAGCTAAGTTGTTAGTAATTGATAAATTACCTCCTCCTATTAATGTTAATGGTGTGAGAAGTTTCTAGGACATGCAGGGTTTTATAGGAGGTTCATCCAGGACTTTTCCAAAATTGCAAAACCTCTCAGCAAATTGACTGAAAAGGGAGTAGATTTTTGTTTTGATCAGGCTTGTTTAGATGCATTTAATATCCTGAAAAAGAAACTCACCACTGCACCTATTTTAATTGCTCCTGATTGGACTTTACCATTTGAACTTATGTGTGATGCTAGTGCCTATGCAATAGGTGCTGTTCTAGGGCAGAGGAAAGAAAAGCGTTTGCATGTAATATATTACGCTAGTAAAATTTTGAATGAGGCACAAGTCAATTATGCCACAACTGAGAAAGAGATGCTAACTGTAGTATATGCTTTAGACAAATTTAGGTCTTATTTGATTGGCTCTAAAGTTATTGTGTACACTGACCATGCAGCTTTAAAATTTTTAATGAATAAGCAAGACGCAAAGCAATGTTTGCTGCGTTGGATGCTTTTGTTTCAGGAATTCGATTTGGAGATTAAAGATAAGGCCGGAGTGGAAAACAAGGTGGCGGACCACTTGTCAAGGATCCAAGACAAGAAGTTGCAAGACAGTCCGGA